>LFIW01001885.1:0-14861 GCA_001625285.1 Colletotrichum incanum
ACCTAATAATAAATTAGAGAACAGGCTAACTCTAATAGGAAGACGATTTAGCTGTAAGAAAGCGTTACACGCCGTAACCCCCAAGTGAATCTAAGCAACTAAGGTACGTCGCCTATATCAGAAAGGTTAAACCTATAAAAGATAAGCGATTTGAGTCCTTTATTAACGATTAGCGGGAAGAAGAGCGACTCTCCCTAATCCCGGAAGAATACCGTAGGTATTAGAAGCTGTTTACCGAAGAATTAGAAACAGGCTTACTAGAGCATAGCTCGTATAACCACAAGATACCGCTTAAGGAAGGCGAACACCTAAAGTTCTATAAGATATATAGACTAAACGAAACAGAGCAAGAAGCACTCAATAAGTACCTCGCTAAAAACCTTTAAAAAGGTTACATCCGACTATCTACATCCCTAGCGGGATACCTAATCTTGTTTATACTAAAGAAGAATAGCAAACTACGACTTTATGTTAACTACCGATAACTTAACGATATCACTATTAAGAACTACTACCCCTTACCTCTAATCTTAGAACTTCGAGATTAACTTTACGACGTAAAATAGTTTACGGCCCTAGATCTTAAAGGCGCCTATAACCTGATTAGGATAAAAGAAGGCAAAGAGTGGAAAACCTCTTTCTACACTAGAAAAGGCAACTTTAAGTACCTCGTTATGCCTTTCGGACTTACTAACGCCCTAGTAACCTTTCAGACTATAATTAACCACGTCCTACGAGAATTCTTAGATACATTCGTCGTCGTTTACCTAGACGATATTTTGATCTACTCTCGCAACCTCAAAGAACATAAGAAGCACGTTCACTAAGTACTCCAGAAGCTATAAGAAGCTAAACTCTTAGTTAAACCTAAGAAAAGTGTATTCCATAGTTAACAAGTCAACTTCTTAGGGTTTACTATCACGCCTGGTAAAATCAGGATAGAAAATAGGAAAATCGCGGCAGTAAAAGACTGGCCCCGACCCCAGAACGTTAAGGACATTTAATTATTCCTTAGATTCGTTAACTTTTACCGACGATTCCTCAAAGGATATTCCGGCAAAATCAACCCTCTTATTAAGCTCACACAAAAAGACACCCCTTTCAAATAGACTAGCAAACAAGAAAAAGCCTTTAAGGACATTAAATAATAAGTCCTCTCAGAACCAGTTTTAGTTATTCTAGATCTAAGAAAACCCTTTAAATTAGAAACCGACGCTTTAGACTACGCTATCAGCAGATAACTCAGACAACGCGACAAAGAAGGAAAACTACACCCTTGTGCATTCTTCTCACGAAAACTCAGCGGACCCAAAATTAATTACTAGATCTACGACAAAGAACTCATAGCAATTATCAAAGCATTTAAAGAATAGAAACCTTAACTATCCGGTACTAAGTACGAAGTTAAGGTTTATACAGATCACAAAAACCTAGCCTACTTCACTATATTAAAAGTCCTAAACAAAAGACAGATCCGATAGTCTAAATTCCTCTCTAAATTTAACTTCTGAATTATCTATGTTAAAGGAACAGAAAACGGTAGAGCTAATGCCTTAAGCCAAAGACCGGACCATAAGGTCCCGGTACTAAAAGAAACACTTGTTATCTTAAAGCAAGATAACTAAGGTGACCTTATACTAGCACAGAAACTCTTAATAATTAGCAGACGCGTTAGTACCAGCTCGACTGGCAGAATGACGCCTAAACAAATCAGAGAAATTCACGGTGTTAGAGTATATAGACACTAAGGTGTAACTAAAACCTTTAAGCGAATCAGACAATATTACGATCAGAAGGTTACACGATAAGAAGTGGCTTTAGTAATTAAGGATTGCAAAATGTATAAGAAAAGTAAGAACAGTCCGCATAAGCCATACAGATAACTACAACCACTACTAGCGCCACCAGAAGCCTAGTACTTAATCTCTTTAGACTTTATCGTTAAACTCCCTAAGTTAAGAGAACCACTTACGAGAACCTACTATAACAGCATATTAGTTATTGTTAACCGACTTACGAAATACGCGTACTTTATCCCGTACTTAGAATTAAGCACGGCAGAAGACCTAGCGTACACGTTTTTAAAATACATCGTTAGTAACCACGGATTGCCTAAGGAAATCGTGTCCGATAGAGACAAACTGTTTATATCTAAGTTTTAGAAATCCCTAATTTCGTAACTAGGAGCTAATCACAAGCTATCGACCGCTTTTCACCTATAAACCGACGGACAAACCGAACGAATTAATTAGATACTTAAACAGTATCTACAATGTTATGTTAACTACGACTAAGACAATTAGGTACTACTGCTACTAATAGCCTAATTCGCCTACAATAGTGCTATAGGAGAAAGCACACTAAACTCCCTATTTTACCTGAATTACGGATTTAAGCCTACGGCATATAGAGAACCTCGATAAGGACTATAAGCACTAAAGGCTATAGCAGATTATAATAAATTACGAGAAATCTAAGAGAATGTCGCTAAAGACCTTGAATTTGTTAGAGCACGAATAAAGAAATATGCTAACACATTAAGGGTTAAGGGACTAACCTTTGAAGAGGGAGATAGCGCGTACCTTTTACGACGTAACATTAAAACGAAACGACTAAGCGATAAATTAGATTATAAAAAACTTAGACCTTTTAAAATCATTTAGAAAGTCTTAGACGTTAACTTTAAACTCGACTTACTAGACATAATAAAGATCTATTTAGTCTTTTATATCGCTCTGCTTGAACCAGCACTACGAGGATTAAATACTAACGACTGCATTATTATAGAACTAAACGAACTAGAGTACGAAGTCGAACGAATTATTAACGAGCGAGAAGAAAACGGAGAAACACAGTATCTTATTAAATAGAAAGGATACGGCCACGAAGACAATTCATAGGAACCCCTTAAGAACCTCTAGTATTGCTAGACGATGCTCTAGCGGTATCACGAGGCGGACTTAAGGGACCGAGATCGGCAAACTCCGGACTAACACCTAACGAACTCCAGTTAAGCATATCACCAGCGCCCTAAGCCACGAGATCACGCTTAACTCTAGCCTCTATATCGGCTACCTCCTTATCCTTTGCCTCTAACTTATCTAGAGATTGTATTCTACGGCAAATTAACTTAGATCCACGATCCTTTAAGAAACGCTTTTGCCTCCGGAGACGAGATAAGCGACCTAAGGCAGTAGCGAGTTAAGTTTAGAGAATTTCTATCTCCTCCTTAGCTTTCTGCTCCTCCTCCTTAATCTTCTGCTGCTCCGATATATAACGATTTACTAGTAAGATTAGCCACCCCACTACGGAGACTCTAAAAAGAAAAACTTACAAGCGCTTGCAACATTGTTACTATCGCACTAGCTGCGACCGGTACGAATACACTCGCCACAACGCGACGACTCCTCAGCTATCTTACAGACCTTATTCGACTTGAAACAATAAGTGTAAGGCATAACGTTGACTCTAAAACGTTTAACCGCTTCGGCAAGAGAACGACGTTCGCAGGTTTTCTAAGAGACTTTAGAATCTGCCTTTCGTTTGCTTACGCGACCAGACATAGTGTTAGTATTATTAAGGAAGCACAATTAACCCTCCCTAACCTAGGAGAAGCGACATACTTATAGCGGTCTGTAGGACTTAGACCTTAAAGAGGAGACCTGATGTTACGACCTAAGGACGGTTAGTGACTAGTGCAGCCTGAAGCACCCCTTGTGAGACCAACCAACGGGAAATGGTCACCTACGTATGTAGGACTGCGGTACGAACCGGACTCGGAACGGAAGAACTAAGGAAGGTCACGTGATGGATCAGTAAGGATCAGTAGTGATCTAACATAATCCCTTAGCAAGGATCAGTGACCCACCTAACTAAGCTAACACTAAGGATCACTAACCACAGGTAGTGATCTAAGGAGGGCAAGAGAGTATAATACTTAACGCAGTAGACAGACTAGATACCTTCTATAGCTCTTTAGCAATTAACTTTGTGATTTACTCTACCATAAGTGACTCTTAGATTATCCTTCTGTTATGAAGCTATACGAGCTACCTACGCCTACTAAGTATACGACTAATCACCGTGTACCTAACAGACCAGCAAGATTACCAACAAGCTAACAAGACCTAGTTACTGTTATTTAAGTATCGACCTTAGCTACCTGTTAGCAGAAAACACCACTGTCGGATATCTGACCGTAACACAGAACACGCTTCCTTATGTCGAAATACGATCGGACGACCTTAGGAAAACAGCCTAGTAGAAAGTCTTCCCTAGCAAAGCGATAAGTAACACCGAATTCCTTATAATTTCACGTATACAAGAATCTAAACAAAACTAGGACCAGGCCCTAACGATTTTACTAAGGCATACGTAGACTTAGGAGCAACCTGATACGTAATCCGTAAGGATTTATTAGACAAAATCCTAAATTATATATTAGATACCACTATAAAGATAAGCCTGTAAGGGGTTAGAAAATCTTTAACGCTAGGATAGGCCACTTTCTTACTAAGATATAACGGGAAAATTAACGGCCAGAATCACGAAGCTATTCTCTATCTTTAAGGATAGGCAGTAAAGACACTGGCCGTAGGAATTCTAATCAGGCAGGAATTTAATATTCCTAACAAAGTAGACATCTTAAATTCTAAAGGCGTAATTTAAGTTAGATTATATAGAGGAATACAGATTCTAGCGAGTATATATACTAAACGATTACTAGTATAACACCCTGCTAAAAGTGTAAAAACTACCGTAATTCCGCTAAGATCCCAGGCTTTAATTTAGATAAACTATATAACCGGTTTAAAACAAGTTCGCTCTTATTCTAGCCTACGTAAGAAGGCAAGATAAATTTAATTATAGGTCTAACTCTAGTCGTTACTATTACTAACGACTTATTAAAACTATTAAAAATCTAAAAGAGCCAGCGTATAGGAGTTATCTTACTATTTTAGTACGACTCTACTTTCTTTATAAAGGAATTCCTAACGTATAAATTAGGTAAATCTCTAGGTTAAATTAAAGACAGAGACATATTTTAGGAATAAATTACCTTAGACCTAAAGATTAGTATTAAACAGGACAGGTCGGTTAAATTAATTATAACTAAAGAAGGGGTTACTATTTATAACTATAAAAAAGCGTTTATAGAAAAAATAAAGCAAACGGTCTTAGATTTCTCTAACCTATAGAAATAAACAGGTTATATAAAAACAAACCTAAACAAAGAGATAATTATTCCTCTTATTAAAAATTATTACGAATATTTACTTAGCTAACGACTATATCCGGCTAGCGTAAAAGATTAAGAATTTCTTAATAAAATAATAGATAACATACACGATAATAACTAGCTTAAATAGGTTACTAGACTAACTCCTTTTAGTGCTCCTGTATTTATCGTTTAGTAAACCGTTAACGGCAAACCTAAGGGACGAATAGTTATAGATCTACGTATATTAAACTAAGTAACTATTCTGGACGTATACCCTATGCCTCTGTAATTAGAGGTAATCTGAAAAATCAGGGGGAAGAAATTTATTACCGTCGTTAACGCTCGTACATTCTTTTATTAGTTCCTAGTACGAACAGACCACTAGGAAAGGCTTACTATCGTTAGCCACTAGGGTTAAGAAAAGTTAACCGTAGCTCTTATAGGTTTTAGGAATTTACCTGCTTACGTTTAGCGCTATATAGATAATCTGCTTTAGAAGTATAAGAATTTCGCCTAGGCATTTATTAACGATATCGTTATAGCGTTAGATACGCCCTAGGAACATAAGAACTATCTTTAAGCTATTTTCCGGTTATTTAACTAGAAAAACCTTACGCTAGCCCCGGACAAATTATTTATTAGGTTCCTATCGGTATAACTTTTAGGATTTAAGGTCGACGCCCTAGGGTTAAGTAACACAGAAGACCGCACCTAAGCTTTACGGCAAATTTAATTTCTAGCTAATCTAACTGCCTTAGAGAAATAGATAGGTTCTACCGGCTATCTTAGGCATCTTATTCCCCGATATGCCATAAGAATGCAACCGTTATAAGCCTTCAAGACCACCTTATTAGCAGAAGCCCGGTTATAAGGAATTATCAAAGGGGTAAAACAAAAGCATTTCTATAAAAACATAGGGATTTTACTAACGAAACAGTAAATAGACAGCTTTAACAACGTTAAGTAAGTATTAACAGAAGACATAGCGTTGTTTTACTATAACCCGGATAAAACATTGTTTATATAGCTAGATACTTCTTATAACTACGGCTTTAAAGCACTTTTATTCTATCTTAAGAAAGAAACTAACTAGTCCCCCGGAAAGCCTATTCTACAGATAAGTGTCTAACCTATTATGTATCTTAGTAAAGTATTAACCTCTATAGAACAGAAATACTAGGTAACTAAGCTTAAAGTAGCCTGCTTAGTCTAGGTTATAAGAAAAACCTGTATAACAGTAACGTTAGCCTAAGTAAATCTAACGGTTATTCTTACTAATCACGCCTTAACCTATAGCGCTATATAACAGACTACTCTGTTTACTACCGACAGACGACAAGTAAATCTACGGCTAGTTCTTACCGTAGAGTATTTATTACAGTTTAACTTATACTATATCTATATCCTAAGTGCTTCTAACGTAGTAGTAAACATACTTTCCTGGCTACCTAATAGAGATAAGCCTATATTAGAAGTCTATAGAGAATTAGACAAAATCTAAGAAAAAGATTTAATATATTCGTTAACAGAAGTTAGTATAGATAACTAACTACGTCGAAATATTTATAAGCAGTATAAGCGCGACCTAAAGTTCTAAATAATCTAGAACTAACTATAAAACCCCTAGGAAGGATTTAAGCTTCCGTTCGAAATCGACCATAAGCTTCTCTATTTCGTAGAACATACAGGTAAAAGAAAACTATATATTCCTAAGAAGTAAGCTTAAATTTTTATCGCTATAGCCTACGATAAGAATTACTATTAAGGAGACAAAAAAGCATAGTACGAACTTTAGGACAAATTTCTTATCCCTAACCTTATATAGAAAATATAATTATACCGTAAATACTGCCTGATTTACGGCCTGCTAGGGAAAGGAAGACAACAGCCTATTAGAGCTTTATAACTAATCCTTACGCCGCTAATACCCTTCTACACGATTGTAATAGACTTTATTATAGGGCTACCGAAAGTCCCCTTAGACAATACACCGTAAAAAATTAAAGATTTCCCGCTATACGAATTACTTCTTACGGTGTCAGATAAGTTTACTAAGTCTACTATACTAATACCAGGACATTTAATATACACTACTAAAAATTAGGCAACAATTTTACTTTAGTTCCTATAGCTTTATAACTAAGGGATACTAAAAAGTATTATCTCTAACCGAGATCTAAAATTTCTTTCCGACTTCTAGTAAAAACTATAGAAAGAAACTAACACAAAATTAAGATTTTTAACGGCCTATTATCTACAAATAGATAGGTTATTAGAAAGGAAAAACCAAACCGTAGAAATAGTAATCTAAGTATTTACGTTTGCCTTTCTAAATAAACAATAGACCGAAACAATAATTAGTCTTTAGGCGGAACTTAATAACGCTTATTTAGAAGTAATAAGGATAGCACTAAACAAAGTCCTATACGGTCTAAAAACTAATAAACCGCTAGACCTTATTAACAGTAATAACACTAAAATATATCGCGATATACTCCAGGAGAAAGCAAAATTTTTAATTACGGCGGCATAAATATATATAAAAGAAGTTTTTAATTACCGTTATTAATATATCTCGTTCGCTCCAGGAGATTTTGTTTATTTACGACTTAGAAAAGGGTATTAACTACTAGGAAACCTATCCCTAAAAACGTTAGTATAGTATATAGAGCCAATAAGAATACTTAAAAAAGTAGGAAAACTAGCGTATAAATTAAAGTTACTACTAATAATAAACATTTATCCTATAGTATCTATAGCGTATCTTATCCCGGCTAAGGATCTATAGTCAGACCTATATAAACGAACTCCGGTCTTAGCAGGCCCGGTAGAAACAGACGACCCTCGGAAAGCAGAATAAAGGGATAAGTATTAGTATTACAAGGTAGAACGGATTCTAGAGAAAAGAATTACTTAGTAGGGCAGGGGAAGACCGCAAACTTAGTACCTAATTAAATAGAAAGGATATCTAAGTATATATAACACTTAGATAAACGCAGACGTAATAGAATTAGAAGAAATAATCCAGGAGTTTAAAAGAAACCGCTAGGAATTAATTAAGAAAAGAGAGTTAATTTAAAAGGAAAAAGAACTATTATTAAGGCAGTATCTATAGCTAAATCCTAGAGAAATCACCGTTAAATAACGATAAAGATCCTAGATATAAGCCGTTATTCCGACATAAGGACATTACTAACAACCGCTTAGAAATTACAGTAAAAGAACTATAAAGGAACCAGACAACCGTGTTAAACAACCGCGTTACTTACAGCGAATACGCTAACAATAAACCTAGACAAGTAAATATAACGTCTTGTCCGGCCAGGCAGAAGGTAATAGAAATCCTTAGACAATCGGTTGCCCCGGCCGCTTACTTTACCTTTCACCTTTACCTGTTAGTAAAACACTACCTATATTTCTTTTGTTTATATTGTTTTCTCTATAATATCCTCGTTTTCCCTCTATACGACCAGGCGCAGACCGTATATCTACCTACTAAGCGCTAGTTAACTCTCTATCTTTTCCTTATCCTTTCTTATTATAAGATACATTCTGGTGCTAAACACTATATACGTAAACGCTTTATGTGACTTCTTTTATAAGAAGTTATACTATATCTATTTCGCTAAGAATCGTAATAAAGCTTTACTCTCTTTTAAGGGATACTTACGCGCTATTACTATTTATAGCGGTAAATCTCGCCTTATTTATAAGACAAAGGGTTATAGTAACTAGTTCGTAAAGTTTCGTAAGAAAAACCCGGTTGTTATTAAGTCATTCTGTAAGTAAGCATGCGACCTAGGCATTAACAACGTTAAGTCTAAGTTCTTTAATAACGTTATTTTCTACTTAGGAAAAACCGTTACTTTTACTAAGGATTCTTAGTACGCCCGTAAGGTTTTTGCCGCGAATCCTTAGCCGCCTTTTACTATAAAAGCTAACACTAAGCCCTTTTAGTACGGTTAGACTTAATCTTCTTAGCGTTAGAGCCCGGCCGCTTTACCTAATAGAATTAGCGAAATCACTAAGAATCCTACCGACGTTAACTCTAAAGACAACAAGCTTTTATTACCTATTATGCCTAGCAACTAGCTTTAAACTCCTTCTGGCCGCTTTACTAGCACTAAAAAGCCGATTCCCTAGCGACTTATCGGTAAAAACACAGGCAACAGGCCTAACACTCCCGTCGTAATTAACGACGATGTCCCTAACAGCTAGCAGGTTAACTTAGCTCTAAATGCTATTTATAGTATTTACTTACTCTTTATACGGTCGGATAACCGTAAATTCTCTAATAAGTAAGCCTTAAAGATCGTAAAGTAGTTTTGTGATCTTACGCCTAATACGCCTGCGGTTCTTAAAGCATTTATTAATTAAACCGCTAAGAAATCTCTTCTAAAGAGCGACCCTAACGCCTAGGTTAAAGCTATTATAGACGGTAAGGATAAAGGGGAGATTTCTCTGTTAATTCTTACGGATACTGCTTAATAGAAACAGTAAATCTTAACGGCTTATAAGTCTTAGCCCGCCGGTAAATAACGGATACTTCCTCGCTAGGAATCCGCTCTCTAGGATAAATACTAGTTTACTTAGCTTATTACAGAAGACCTTACTAGCCAAATTACTACTAACGACCTGGTTATTATCGACTAAAGCGGTAAGCCCTATGTCGGGCTGTACTAGAACGGTTATTTTACTGTTGTTTACCTAGTCTTAGCTAAGGGATTAGCCTAATAGATTCTAAAGAATCTAAGAACTAACCTAACCTATAGCCACTTAAGCATTAAGGGTCTACTAGAGGTTTTTAGAATTAATCTTCTGGTTTCTAAAATATAGAAAACTGTCGATAAAGACAGTAAAATCTCCTATAATACGTCTAATAAACGCTAGGAGCTTATAGAGAAGAGATATATAAGTAATAATAACCTTAAGACCGCTACCGACATTAGTACCACGCTCCTTTATATTAAGACTAAGGGCTTAATTACTACCTACCGAATTACTAACTAAGAGCGTAAGAAGCTTAGTAAAAAGAACGAAGATAAGTAGATAAAGGAGCTTAGTATTACTATAGAGGATTAAAAGAAATTAAAGAATGCCGTAAGTAAGCCGCTTACGACTAAGAAGGTCAGTAAGATTATTTCTAATAATAAGGAGTAAATTTACCGTTAAAGATTAAAATCAGACAGAGAATACATAGGGAATTAATTAATAAAGAATAGCATTAGGGGACAAAAAAAAGTTTTACTTTAATATTTCTACTAATAATTTACAGTAGGTAGTCTAAAGACTCTTAGTTAAACCATAATAATAAACGGTTACTTACTAAGAGCTATAACGGATTTTACTTTTACTTAGACTGCTTTTCTTACTTTACTTATAATAATTTCTTAGTTAAGTCTATAGGATAAGGACATCTTATACGCAGGCAATTATTACGTAATAGCGCGAAGTTATTCCGGTGAAACTATAGAGAAATGCCCCTGGCTAAGTGACCGGGAAATCTCTAGTAAATTCCGGGGAAATTCCAGCTAAGTGCTGGACAGGCTTCGCCAGGAATCCGCCGGGAAATTACCAGGAGTTCCCCGTGATTTCCCTGCCGGTTAAGTTAGTAGTCCGTAGCTTATCCTTATAATTTCTTAGAGAATAGCTAGCTTAGAGAAATTACAGAATAATTAATATATTATCTATTTTACCTGCTCTATAGCGTAGCACCTAAGGGGAGTATATGCCCTTTTAACCTTACTAACTGCCTAATGTGCTTTCACTAGTATTTAATTACACGATATGCCTATAATTTCTGTATAGTTCCTAAACTCTATAGATATAAAGTTTATGCCTAGGTTATATACGATATGGTCTGGTGGACCTACGTACGTACTAATCTAGTACTTACATAGTGCATTCCAGGTGTCTTATGCAGATAGGGATTTTAGGAATATTACTCCCTAAAAGTTAGTTTCTATATTAATAACGTAAAGGGCATTCTTATCCCTTAGTCGTACGACGTCTATAACTATCTTATAGTTAAAGTGGCTTTTATCCTTAAGTAAGAACTTAAACCTCCTTAGTGCTAGGTCGTGTAATTAGTAATAATAATAGAACTTTTAGACCTTTTTTAGAATAGATATATCTATATTATTATGCCTAGTATTCTTTAGAAGTTAATGTAGGCGGTCCGTACGAGGGTGACTAAATCGCCTGTAGAGTCGTCTAAGTTATTCCTCTAAGAAGAACATACTTACCTCTATACGACTAACGTTAAAGAATAGGTGGCCCTATTTACGTACGACTGGTATATATATACTATCCTGTCGTACGATAACGTTTTTAATATTGTTAAAGTAGGCTCCTAACTTATCTACGTCGTATAATAAAAATAAGAAGGGTATAGGTATATCTAGTATATAGTATATAACTCGTCTAATAAGGTTTTCTATCTCTATAACCCTATAGATATAATAGCGTTACTGCCTCTAAATCGTATGTTTACTAATCCTAGGTCCTAGGATATCTTTATATAAGGGTTTTCCTATAGGTATATAAGGACTTAGGGCTTTCCTATAGTTAAGAATTTAGCTGTACCTATATCCTAAAGTTCTCCCTAATAGACTGTACTATAGGGATCGTATAACACGAATTAGCTTGCCTTAGATATCTTTAGGGCTAAAAAGATGTCTTCTCTTATCGTACGATAGAAGAATACAGAGGACATCAGGAATATAGATACTTCCTTATCCCCTAAGTATGCTTCCTCTTTATTATATAAGCTTTTATCTAGATCCTCTCCCTTAAAGTTAAGAAGGTAGGAAGTAAAATCCGTATAAGGGTCCTGTCTAAGTATATTATATGCTTAGAGGTATTAGCCTTTTGTATACTTACGTTCTTCTTCTATATGGTTTATAGACTAACAGCCCTCTTTCTTATAGATAAAGTATTTCTTACCTATATTTGTATAATAGGGTTTAGACCTAAAGGGTGGTCCTTTGCCCTGGTTATATAGCTGTCTAGGTGGTCCTCTATCGTACGGTAACTTCTAGCGATCTTTATAGTTAGAAGTATACCGTCTATCTATAAAGTAAACGTCGTATAAAGGTGGTTTTCTATTAAGAGTAACTTAGAGGGAAGCCTGTAGGTTAGAGAAGAACTCTTTACACGTATAGTCTGCCTTAAGATTACTAAGGGCAGTCTCTAGCTTAGGTATGCCTCTATAGGCCTAGGTGACCTACGTATAAAGCATAATTTCCCTTTAGAATCCTAAACTAAGTGCACGTTATACGAGAGGTATCTTGTCTAAAAGTGCTTCTAGCACCTCTATAGGGGTCTTATTTAGATTCTCTTGTTTAACTTATGTAAAGGACATTATAGTCTAATCGGCCTAATAGAGGCTGTAGTTAATGTTAGTGTTAAAATGCTTGTCTAGTATGTCGTATATCTTATCCTATCTCCTGGTTAGGCCTATGTGGTGTAGGTAGAATTCTTCTGTACGATCGGCTAGAATATCTAGAAATACAGTATAATACTGTTCCTCTGTAATATAAAGGCGTCTATAGAAACTAATAAAGACTTTAGCCTTATCGTATAGGATGTCGTACGGCTTACTAGTATAGTTTCTGTCCTTTCTCTATCCCTTCTAGAAGATAGATACTATGCTTAGCTTATATGGTCCGTTTTATACGATGCGTTTTAGTAGTAGGTCGTAGATAGCCTCTTCTTAATTAGGGGGCGTCGTACGACCCTAGATCTAAAGAAAGCTGTTAACTTCCTAGGTAAATCTGGTTCCTAGGGGAACGTTTTGTATAGCTAGTTATTGTTCTTATACGACCGGTACCTAGGTTGCCTGTAGGTTGTACGGTTGTTTAATAGAAGTAACAGTTAGCCTAGCTAGATTCTAAGGTAGGTGTATCTTAGGGTTTTAGATAGGTGTATAAGGGGTTATAGTCGTACGACTAAGTACAGGAGTTATATAAGATATTGTCTGTCTATCCTAGGCATTAAACTCCTGTTTAATACCTTTAATAAGTGTAATAAGTTAACCTAATACCGTACGAGTAAAGGGGATCCAGAAGCCCTTAAGTATAAGGAGCTAGATAAGTTCCACGCGGTACAGGCGGTTAACTAGGTCCTATTAGTATATAGTCCACTAATAGAAGTCTTTATATAATAAAGTCTTTAGTTATTTTCTTCCTTAGTTAATATAAAGCATTTCTATTATTATAAATCCTACGTACGTAGTAAGTTCCTTATTAGATAGTCCTACTGTAATATCTATTAGATTTCCCTAGAAGATTAGGTCTATTAACTTCTTTTATACGCTAAGTAGTATCTCACTTTTAGTGCTTATCTCTTTATATAAGGGAAGGAAGGGTTCCTTTTCTTACGGTTATAGTTAGCCCTATTAACTAACCTTAATTTCGTCTAAGGATGCCATAATGTTAGTAGTCGTTTCGTATTATATAACGTTAAGTTATTATTCTGATTAGTGTTTAGTACCGTAGTACATACTACGTACTTCGAATATTATATAATAGGATCTCTATCCGGTTCTTACTAAAAGGCGATAATAAAGATCTGTCTTATACGATACTGTAGCAGTAGTCGTCTCTTTCCTATCTACCCGGTTCTTACTAAAAGGCAACAGTAGGTAGGATTAAGGATTTAGCATAAGATATCTTTCCTCTATCTACCTGGTTCTTACTAAAAGGCGACAGTAGGTAGGATTAAGACTTCTAGCGTACGACGTTTAGTAAGCTAGGTCTTATCTCTTTATTCTTACTAATCTGTAATCGCACGATGCAATTACTTATAATTACCTAAGTAACCACTAATCAGTATTAAACAGACTCTCCTATACACAAAAGAATCCCTTAGTACGATCGTACAGGGATAAATATAGGGTGAACCAAAGATATTATTTCTGTAACTATCTTTCCTAACTACTAACTTACCTTCCGTACGAGTAGATATATCTGGCTCGTACGCTATAAGTTAGTTCGGACCGAGCACTTATATCTTCCTTATAGTAAAACACCCTAAGTACTAAGTATCCAGTCTGTACACTCTCCCTTTTCCTAGGTATCGTGCGGTCATGTGATAGTGCTGTTCTAACAACCTCCTTTAAATAGACTAACGAATAAAAAGAAGCCTTTAAGGACATTAAGTAATAAGTCCTCTTAGAACTAGTTTTAGTTATTTTAGACCTAAGATAACCTTTTAAATTAGAAACTAACGCTTTAGACTACGCTATTAGTAGATAACTTAGATAACGTAATAAAGAAGAGAAACTACACCTTTATGTATTCTTTTTATAAAAACTTAGCGGACCTAAACTTAATTACTAAATCTATAATAAAGAACTTATAGTAATTATTAAAGTATTTAAAGAACAGAAACCCTAGCTATTTAGTACTAAGCATAAAGTTAAGGTTTATATAGATTATAAGAACCTAGCCTATTTTACTACGTTAAAAGTCCTAAATAAAAGACAGATCTAATAGTCTAAATTCCTCTCTAAATTTAACTTCTAAATTATCTATATTAAAGGAATAGAGAATAGTAAAGCTAATGCCTTAAGCTAAAGACCGGACCATAAGGTCCTAGTACTAAAAGAAATACTTATTATCTTAAAGTAAGATAACAA
>LFIW01001886.1:0-27439 GCA_001625285.1 Colletotrichum incanum
TTTTTTTTATTTTTTTTGAAACCTTAAACCCCCCCCCCCCCTCCCCTCCCAGCGCCAGCCTAGCTTTCAGTGTGTTTTTGTGTCTAGATTCTGGAAACGTCCGGCCCGTCAAAGAAAACAATGGAGAATAAACCACGCTACTCTGTGCAACGGCCTCAGTTGAAGGGAGTGTTGAAGCCAAGCCAGTCCGACTCTGGATCTGGCACTCCTGTACTTCTCATGGAATCGCCGCCCAACCCGCTCATGGCTTGCGACTGCAATAGATTCGTTTGGCCATTCGCTGCTCTTGTCGGCTCCAACATCTTGGGGTAGTTGAAAAAGTCGAAGACGTCAATGTTGTCCAGCTCGCTCAAAGACGTCACTTGAGTTGACGTCGGCTCCAATCCGGACCGTCGCGTAGAGGATGTCAATGTGACCAAATCGTGGGCGCTCCTGGAAGACACACTGTTAGCAGGGTCCGAGAGCAGGTGGGAGACTCGGGTTACTCGCTTTCTCATGGCAGTGAAGCTCATGTCGCCTTGACGCCCGCGTTGTACCACCCGCGCAAGGATCTTGGCGTAGTTATTCGCTACCTCCCAATACTGCCCAACATGGCGCAGAGTTTCGATAAAGAAATCGATCTTCGGATCAACGGGACAACCAACAGTCGCGGCGTGGATGAGCAACAACCTTGCGGCCACCCACAGAGAGAACGCAAATGGAGGGCCCAAAAGATCAAGACCGTTCGCCTCAAAAACGTCTTGCGCAATGTCACCCAGGCTCTGTACGGCGGACAAGCATCGTTGCATCGCATAGTGCGATGGGACGAAAATGTGCGATCTTACCGTGGGATACGCAGCAGAGGAATGCAGACGCACGACCGACGTGACATATGCGCTATGCAGCATGAACCAGTTGGCGACGCGACTTGCTGGGTCGGAGTGACACAGTGCCGATATTCTGCTGTATTCGCTCGGCAGGCTTTGCAGCCAACTGTCGAGCGCACCGTCCAATGATCTGTATGTGTTGCGCCAAACAGCCATCTCGGCTGACGACGTTACATTGATGGGTGTCTTGAGAAAGTCGTGGACTTTACTGAGGATTCGCAGAATTTCGCAATGATACGAGAAACTGCCCAGGTTTTCAGGTTTGTTTATTGCTGGGCTGCCGATCTGGTCGGACGATGGGCTCCACGACCTCGTTTCGACCGGAACGTTTCGGGAAAACAGGTCGTACGAACACGGCAGACCACGCTTCATCTTTTTGTCATCGAGCATGAAGTCAAATGTCGTCGTCGCAATCGTTGCGTACCGATCGAGCAGATACACCATCCAGCAGAGCCGCCGACGGCCCTCGTCTTCAATCCAAGATTCGGGTCGGCCCGTCGCAACTCTGCGGATCGATCCAGTGTGTGGTGTTTCCTCGGCTTCGGCCGTGAGGTACACGCTACTCTCTTCGCAGAGTTCCAGTTGCCTCACGTTTTGGGCGAGGAGCGCGAGCATATTCCAGCCGCGGGGTCCGTTGGAAGTTCCCAACTCGTCCAGGCAGAGGATAACCAGCGCCCTCAGCGCCGCAATGCTGACGTTTTCCATCGCATATATCTGCACCCGGTGTTTCGATACCGCATGGTAGTGAGATCGCATCTCGGGCGACAGTCGCGGGTCTTTCAAGAACCTCAGGGTGGTTGCAACTATCGCGTGCAGCAGGACCCGATCGGCTTCGTTCAGAGATGTTGAGCCGAAGAAAGCACCGAACGTCGTCTTGCGGTCCAGAATAGGACACCATGTGTTGCAATGTTTGAAGTACAGGTCGACAAGCGTATACAGCATGTCGTGTGGTGGGAACTCCGACACGGTCGGAACAGAGGATGCATCTTTCCGAGGCCCAGTGACACTGGGGGATGCGCCTGCTTGGTTGAAGGACTCGCTTGCTGAGAGGTTCAGGAGAGCCTGTACCGAGGTTCGATCACCATTCTGGAGTGCTTCCTGCGCATCGCCGCCCTGCCAGAAAGGGCTCGAAAAGGCTGGTGTTCTGCCATTCGACGTGGGCGCTGGTCTAGGAATACCAGGGGCTGGACTGACTCCATTCGCATCCTGATGAAATCCCTCGGGTTGAGAGGGCGCCTGGTTGCTGATGGCCGGCGAGAGAGCTTGAGCAGTGGCGACGTGGTCGTTGGAGATGTGCTCCTCAACCCGACGGCCAAGAGCCTGCAGAAGAGCATCGAGCCTGTTGACTTTGGCTTCGAGTTCGAGACTGAACCCAATGCGACTTCCGGGCTTCTGTCTTTCCAGATAGACGCAAGTTCGGTTGTGTCGGGCACACCACGAGCATGCAGGCTCTGCACGATCACACTTCACCTTCCTCGCCTTGCACAGCTCGCATCTGGAGTTCGGTCAGCCAAAGTCCGTTCACCTTGTCCGGGGGTTCACCGTATCAGCGGTAAGCAACGTACGATGTCTTTTGGTGCTTCTCCCTTTTGCGCTTCCTCGGTGCGCCGGCCGAGCCGTTGTTGGTCGTGTCATCACCACTCGAGCCCTCGTCGTGGCTGAATACCGAGTTCGCTTCCTCCTCGGCCATTTGTTGCGGACGTGCATTTGTGTCTAGCATGTTTGTCCCATTGTCGTGGGAACTCCACATTTCCCCTTTTTACTTGACGGACTGCGATGGTGTTGCTCTTATCAGGACCCTTTTTGGATGGAGCCTTGAGGAGCCTGGCCGAGTTTGATGTCAGGAAGTGGTCATTTCACTAGTAGGCGGGCGTGCAGCAGGAGCAAGTAGCAGACGGCAGACTAGTGAGTTGCCTCAGCTGGTTAGGTCTAGGATTCTGCAGAGAAGGATTGCGCCGCAGCACCTGGAGGCGCATGGGTCATATCCGGCCTTGTCCACGTTGGCTGGCCAGGTCGGAAGGGGGTCGAACGTGGGCAGCCGAATCCAGGAGAGCGTCTAACCGTCAGCCTGCCTGTCAGTCACTGTGTTCGTGTCAGTCAGTGTCGTCTTGTGCGCAAACCTGCAGAGTGCAGCCTGCAAGTCGAACAGTGGAGAGTGGGAAACAAGCACCGAGTCTTCAGCGAGAGGCAAAAATGCTAGTCGACTGGGTGGAAAAAGTTCGGCGAGCCAAGACCGCGATGAGCGACTTTGTCAGCAAAGCACTTGTGTGTCTGAGTCTGACCTAGCTGTGAGAGCCGCGGGGTTCTTCGGGGTTTTCGCCCGACACACAAAGCCACTGGGAAGAATGCGAAGAAGAAGGGAAAAAAAAAAAAAAGATCCAGTTATCGGCCCACTCTCGTCCACAGTAAGAGTTGGATCTTCTTTGCGCAGCGACATAACTACTCAACCACTGCCAACTTCTCCCAGGCTGGGCTACATAGCTACGGAAGACAACGGAATGACACGAAAGACTCCGCACGCGCCGCCGTCGCGCACCAACCACTTGAGCCCAGAGCCCTCGTTTTCCGGAAAACCCTTATACAAGCACATCCGCCGGCAAGCATGGGACGGCCGGAGCGGATGAGGGGAGATCGTTGCGCACAATGATGGGGCCCTTGGGGCGCCTTGGGGGCGATTACGAAAACAAGAGCCATCTCCGAAGCCATCTTGTCACCAGACTAACTAGCACGAATGGACACCACCGCGGACCAACGGTGCTATTACAAAATTACCGGTACAGCAAGACATGCAGGAACCGCGCCGCCTGCCTTCCCCTCACATTGTCTCCAAGTGTGCTACCAGCAAGCCACTGTCTGGCAAAGAATACCGCACCCCGGCCACTCCCGAACACTCTCCCCCGCTCCTTGCTGTTCTCCCCTGTCGAGCCTACTACTACCGCGAGGATCACCCATGGGGCGATGCAACCGTCAAAAGGTGGGGGGCACGGCAGTGGCTTCGACGATGTCTTCTCCCGCAGGCCCTCAGATCCATCCGCCAGCCTTCAAGTGGCTGGTTTCACCACGCCCTTGGAGGGTCTTGTTCGGAACAAGCCCGCACGAGACTCTTCAACCTTGTCCTATGAAGTCATTTGCAGTCCATTGTGGTTGTGCCCACGACTCAGTACGAACTGGACAAATGGAGACGTGGAGACGATTTACACTCCGATCATCCGGATTGCAAGGAACATATGCACGTGGAGGGGGCGTCGAGTCGAAGATGCAAACTGCGAGCTTCCCTGAAACAGTTGACTTGGCAGTCTTGCAAAGATTGCACTAACGGACAAGGCAAGGTGGAGCAGCTTCCGGCACACACAGATGCGGATTGCGACAGAGGTAAAATGCGTCATACCGTCGTACTACCTATGATACAGAACGGATTTTTCTCTCTCCATGTGGCGCCAAAAGTTCATACGCGCGCGCCATCGTGATGGGACCTCCCAAACAGCAGAATGTGGTATATCGAAAAAGGAAAAAAAGAAGACATCATAACGTGAAAGGCACAAGCTCCGTAGGAACCTCTTAGCTCGACCAGCCCTTGCTCATCTGGACGGCCTTTTCCCAGCGGCCGAAACGCTCGGAAGCCTCCTCATCAGAGATCGCGGGCTTGAAGATGGTGCGGCCCTCAAGGTTGACGTCCTTCAACTCGTCGAAGCTCTTCCACACACCCACAGCAAAGCCTGCCGCGATGGCCGCGCCAAGGGCTGTGGTCTCGCGCATGCCTGGGCGGTTGACAGGGATGCCAATGATGTCGGACTGGGTCTGTTACATGGGTCAGCTTGTTTTCTCCGCCCGAGATTCGGATAAGGTCCGGCCGGGATTCTTCTATTCTTACCTGCATGACGAGATCGGAGTTGCACATGCCACCGTCGACGGCAAGCTCGGTCAGAGCTGCGCCACTGTCCTTCTCCATGGAGTCCAGAATGGCCTTGGTTTGGAAGCAGGTGGCTTCGAGAGTAGCACGGGCAATGTGACCACGCTGGGTGTAGGCGGTGATACCGAAAATGGTACCGCGGGCATCGTCGATCCAGTACGGGGCGAAGAGACCGCTGAAAGCAGTGACAAAAGTGCATCCGCCGTTATCCTCAACCGTCTCGGCGAGCGCGCTGAGCTTGGAGGACGACTCGATGAAACCAAAGTTGTCGACGAGGAACTTGACACTAGATCCGGCAACGGCAATACTACCCTCGAGGGCGTACATAGTCTTGCCAGGGCCAAAGTCGAAGGCTACAGTGGTCAACAGACCGTGGGAAGAGATGACGGGCTTAGGGCCGATGTTGTACAGCAGGAAACACCCGGTACCGTAGGTGTTCTTCGCGAGACCGGCGGTGAAACCCTTCTGTCCGACCAGAGCCGCGGATTGGTCACCCAAGCAGCCAGTGATCTTGGTGCCGCTCAACAGGGTGTTGTGCAAAGAACCGTAGGCCTCGGGATCCGAAGAGCGGACGATCTTGGCGAGCTTAACCTTCTTGGGGTCAATTCTGAACCAGTCAATGAGGTCCTCATCGTACTGAAGAGTGTGAATGTTCATGAACATGGTACGGGCAGCGTTGGAGGGATCCGAGACGTAGACGTCGCGGGCAATGCCGCCGTTGAGCTTGTACACCAACCATGTGTCAATGGTGCCGAAAGCCAGAACTCCACGCTCATAGGCATCCTTGACCTCGGGGACATTCTCAAGCAACCAAAGAAGCTTGCCGACGGAGGGGTATGTGGAAAGAGGAAGACCGCATCGCTGGGTGAGCTCGCTGGCACCGAGGCGTTGCTTCAGACGGCGAACAAGGTCCTTGGTACGGGTATCGGTCCAGACAATGGCGTTGTACAGGGCCTTGCCGGTGGTTCTGTCCCAAAGGACGGTGGTCTCTCTCTGGTTGGTGATACCGACAGCCTTGATCTGGTCGCGAGAGTGGCCCTGGGTCTCGAAGGTCTGGACGGCGCCGTCAATGCACTTCTCGACCGAGGAAACAAGCTCCTCGGGGTCATGCTCATGCCAGCTGTCGCAATCGCGTTAGCTTTCTAATTCACGGCGCAGCTCCAATGAGCCGATTCAGGTGATGCGCGGGCGCGCGCAACTTACCCCGGGTTGGGGTAGATCTGCTTGAACTCAAGCTGGTGAGTCGCAATGACCTCACCGCGGGGGTTGAAGATGAGGAAACGGGTGCTCGTGGTGCCCTGGTCAATGGCACCGACGAAGGAGATGTTGGAGCCAGCGCCCCCGTTCACGGAAGTGGGAGACATGTTGTGAAAGTCTTGTTTAAATCGGCCGGGAAGAAGAGACGAGAGCATTCAAAGACGGCGGCGGCGGGCGCAACGTGCAGGAGAAGAAGGGACGGAGTTGGGTATCTTTGCGGAACGGGATGAAGAGAGAAGAGTAAGAGGGGCACACGATGAAGAGTAAAGTTTCACGGGCTGACAAAATATTTGTAGGTGCCGCGCAGGCGGGAAACTCAGCTCCAGTCTCCGTCCCTCGTCTCCAACAAGAGAGAGAGAGCGCGCACGCGCGCGGCGTGTCGGGTTAGCTCCCTCCATGGGGAACAACAGCTTCCTCGAAAGCTACCCCTCATTCCCATGCATCCCCTCTACCCCATCCCCAGATCGTGTGGAGATGTCACGAGATGAGCGCCAAAGAGCTGGGCTTTGGTAAAAACCCGCTGGTCTGTCAACGGGGGCCCCAGATGCAGGATCATCCCCACCGGGGGAATGCGAACGGGTCGAACGGGGTGGGTTACTTTGACATGTGCCCACGAGGAAATTGAAGAAATCTGACAGGCAGGCGAATCCTCCCACGCGAGAAGCCGGAACGAAGGGGACGAGTACATCAATGAGACGATTCGGGGTGGAGGCACCGAGTTACGTCGGTGATGGTTCGACATTGACGAGCTGCGTCGGCCGTGGTCAGCGAGCAAAAGTGGAGGGGGACGGGGGGCAAACGGGGGGCCGGATCCCCTCGTGATGGGATTGATGTCATTCCCAGTTGCACTGCGACTGCACGAGTTTCGGTCTGCGTCGGCGAACTCCACGGAGGCACGGTGGGTCCGGCCGTATGCCGGTCTTTATCCAGCGAGGACCTGAGAGGGCACCGGTGGCCCGAGGCTCCTCGAAGAAAGCGGGGTCGGCTTGGGTCACTAACAACGCTACTAACGCAAGCAACTTGTCACGGAAAGGAGGTGGACTGGTGGCCTTGCCCGCACGGGTTAGATCCAAGCTCCAAGAACAGAAGGATGCACCGGTCGCCTCCGCGCGTGCGTGGAAGTGGCCTGCACTGCTGGTTTGCTGCGGCTGCTATTTGCGCACACGAGGGGCGCATCGAACCTCGACCGAGGACAAGCGTCTTTTCCCCTCTGCCCAACCGTCAGCGGGCTGCGCTGGACGGCGGATATGGGATTCGGCGCCGTAGACAACCGACCAACGCTAGAAGCTATGGACGAACGAACCAACAATGTCTTGGAGTGAGTGACAGAGCCGAAATGTGTATGCAGCAGGAGTCGCAAACCAACCATATGCCGACCTGCCATCCTGCATGCGTTTGGAAAAGAATACCTCTTCCGCCCCCTCGTCTCTTCCAAACCCGGGCAAGACCGGCAAACCAGTTCTCATGTCGCTGACCTGCTACCTTTCTTTCCCCTCCGCTACGTTGCACTCGCCCGCCCGCCTCTCGTCTCATTTGTCCAAATTCGAGTAACCAACTGCGGGGGAAAGAGGCGAAAGTTCCATCGCAAAGCAGGCCGGGGATCACGGCCGCAAACTTGACGAAACGGGTTTGTCTTTGCCTGTACTGCGTGACCACGGGACTGCATCCTCTCCAGGGAGGACCAAGGCTTGGGAGAACCCTCTTGTTGACGGGCATTCCGAGTTGGACTTTCCCCCCCGTCTCTTTTTTTTTTTTTTTTTTTTTTTAGTTCGGGGGCCGCCCATCGTCCATGGTGGGCAACCTCACGTCATTGGCAGAGGCAGCAAACCTTGGCTGAAAAGTCGAAAAGTTTTTGGGAATGGTTTCAACATGACGGGAAGCAGTCCGTTGCTCTTCCCCCTACAACCACCAATGATAGACGTACCCTCGTGTGTATGACGTTTGCCGCGGTGGTTCGGGGCATGGTGTGGCTCGCCGCTCCGTTACTGTCAGATTTGGGGCTCCACCTCAATGGACCCCTTGGCGCCATCGCCCGGCCCCAGATGGTCCAGGGATGTATCATGGAAGAGGCAATCTTCCGATCTGATCAGTCAAGGTTCAACGTCGCACTTCGGCTTTAAATGGGGAAGGCACACAAGAGACGCTTGCTGCGACTGTTGCTTGACTGCAGGCTCTCGAACTCTGAAAGATCATGAGACTTGCGCAGTACAGGTAAACTCTTCCTCGCCTTCGTGATGGGGTACCCTTGAGAAGAGCTGACCAAACGAACTTCCCGAAAAAGAATTGAGTTGCATAACGAAAACTCCTTGGCCGTAATCAACATTTGTTCGACATCGACCACTAGAAGGATTCAAACTGGGTCCCTCCACTCCACGGAAGACGCACCGAAAACTTACCTCAAGTCCACGACTCCAGCCTCTTCGACACAAAGGTCCCCATACTTTTTTCCCATCCGCCGTCTTTGCCCTCTCACGCGCGTTCTTCATCTAGTCCAGCTCCGCTTTCACCTTCCTTGCTCCAAGTTCCATATCACCCCTCTCAACACGTGGGAACTGCCCCAGAAGCTTACCTTGAAGCACCACATCCTTCCATGCAACAGGAGAGGATAACTGCGAGAGAGTCGCAGTCGTACGCACGCACACACACACACACACACACACACACACACACACACACACACGCACCCTGCATCCGTGCTGGGAAGTGAAGCCTACTGCTATTAGTGGTGCGGGTGGAGCTGCCTCGTCGTTTCTGTACCTCTACTTTGCGCAACCTTGCGCGCTTCCGTCTTGTCTGCCTGTGGAGCGTTCGGCACCACACACGCGCACGCCCATCGTACCTTGGCGAACCCCGGACCAAAGATAGGAAGGGGGTTTGAATAAGCGGGGGAAGGAAGACACGAAGGTCCAGAATTCCTTCAAAGCCTCGGCCGCCGTCCGGCAGCAGCAATACCGCAGAACCGCAGCATATCTCGTTCGTCTCGGCCGTCGTCCAACCTCATATTCGGTGTGAGCCACCGAACTGCATCATATCCCCCTTGTCCCACCTTCGTGTCCTTCTTCTTTCTCTTCTCACTTGACCACACACACACACGCACGCACGCACACTGAGCGACTTTCCATCTCTCCCGCCCACATCGTTCGACTTTTTCTCTATTCCACCCCGTCCTCATCTCGTGTGTGCCATCTCCATCTCCATCTCTCCGCGAGACCCGTACACGAAGCCCATTTGGGAACATTCGCAAGCTTCGTATCACCGAGACGCTTGCCTCTCTGCCCCCGTCCAATCCCGAGTTGTCGGTCATCCCAGGAATCCGGAATTGGAAAGATAACCAATTTCCCCCCTCGTCTCGGTTGTTGAGGATCCCAAAGCATCCAAGAGCACCCACCGTGGAATCGCCGGACAACATCGTCTTGAATCGGTCGAAGAGAGATCCACATACCCAAATCACAAGCTCACACACAAGCAAACAAAAGTGATCAGAAATGGGTAAGCGTTAGAAAAGATTTCCCTTGCAGTTGCGATACCTTGGTACCCCCCTTCCCCTCTCCCCAGTTGTGTGAACCTAACCCCCCTCAATCTGGGACCATGTCTCCTCCTCTTTCCCCATGAAGTAGACCCAAACCCGGCGGATTGGTTGCAACGGTGTCCAGCCCCGTGGGAACACTAAGAGCCCGTGGGGACCATAAGAAGATGCTTCTTCCCCATGGGTTGGACGTGGGATGATATCAGGCCAGACCATCGCCCGTCCCTTTCATCCCGTCTTTCCATCATCACCCCGCGTTCTGCTTCCTTTCCTCTTCCCCCCTCTCTCTTATCTGTCTTCATCTCTTTTCATCTTCCATCTCTCCTCTGCCTTTAGCTTTCTCCCCCTCTCTCACAACTCTCGGCCCTTGTCATCTCAGGTTATCGGTTCGGTTCTAATGGTCATCACTGTCCAAACAGCGGAATCGGTGTCAGAGTCTTCGTCCGTCGGCAAGCAGCATACCCCGACCTTTAAGCACGAAATGGGGGGCGAAGAAACCCACGAGGAGCACGCCGTTGGCAGCATGATCCCTCCTCACCAGGAGGAGGAGCAGCTCGCCTGGGCGCGCATCCGCGAGAACCTTCAGGACGGATTTTCCGAGTTCTTCGGAACCATGGTCCTTGTCCTCTTTGGTGATGGTGTCGTCGCTCAGGTTGTTCTGAGTAACAACACCAAGGGTGATTACCAGAGTATCTCCTGGGGCTGGGGGTAAGTGAACTCCTTAACCGTCCCACGCAAACATACCGCTTCATACGTGACTTCATCGTATGGCGCAGCATGGCAAGAAAAGAGCAGATGGACTAACTTCCGATGTCAGATTGGGCACCATGCTTGGTGTCTACTGCAGCAAGAAGTCCGGCGGTCATCTCAACCCGGCAGTGACACTCGCCAACTGCGTGTACCGCGGCCACCCGTGGCGCAAGTTCCCCGTCTACCTTATCGGTCAGCTCCTGGGCGCCATGGCGGCAGCCTTCATTGTGTACGGCAACTACATCAAGGCCATCGACACATTCGAGGGCGGCACCGGCATCCGCACCGTCTCGGGCCCCAACGCAACGGCTGGTGTCTTCTGCACATACCCCGCTGAGTTCATGACGCGGACGGGCATGTTCTTTTCCGAAATCATCTCGTCGAGCATCCTCCAGTTCGTCATCTTCGCGCTCGCTGACCCTGCCAATGGAGCGGCCGGACCTTTCATGCCCCTGGCCCTCTTCTTCCTCATCTTCGGCATCGGTGCCTGCTGGGGTTGGGAGACTGGCTACGCCATTAACCTCGCTCGTGACTTTGGCCCCCGCCTGGTTTCGTACATTGTCGGATACGGACCTGGGGTGTGGTCCGCGGGTGGATACTATTTCTGGGTAAGAAGAATTCTTTGCCTGCCTCGGCCCCTTTTTCGGATGGGGCAGTGGTGTCGGTCCTCATATGAGGCGAAGCCTTTTAACATGTCCCGTGACTAACGAAATGGTTGATAGATCCCCATGGTCGCCCCCTTCTTCGGAACCCTCCTCGGTGGCTTCCTGTACGACGTCTTCATGTACACGGGCGAGAGCCCGATCAACAGCCCTTACTTTGGTCTCACTCGCCTCTTCCGGCCCCGCCGAGACGTGTGGTCCAACACCTACAAGAACCGCTTGGACAAGGTGTAAAGGGACAAAAACCGTCATGTGTCCACATGTGCGTGTGTGCGTGTGTGTGTTTGTGCGTGAGAGAATGTCTTCGTTTTCATGAATGACGACGATGAGAATATGAGACCCGACCTTGTCGGCACTCATGACGAGTGAGAATAAGGAAGTCAGGAAACGATGGATGATACCAAGGGTTTCGAATGAAGAGAAGGGACGGGCGACCGGACTCGAATTTGGGGGGGGGGGAGGAGGGAAGATATGACAGTCTTTTCTTGGTCGCCGCGAGAGCAAGCGAGCGCCTCTTGGGTGTGATCAAAAGCCAAACTGAAGAAAAAACAACAAAACGAGAAAAAGCTTGTCCCTTACGGTAAACAAGATCCTGGGAAAAGCGAAATAGGCGCAATCCGTTGTGCTCTTTTGAGTCGTCGTGCGTCGCTGCTTGAGTTTATCAAGTCTGGTTGAGTGCTTGTCTGTCTGCTGCTGGGTCGAAGCGTCGTCTACTGCGAGATGGGCTGTTTGCTGCTGGTGCTGGGTGCTGCTTGGTATGGCCGACATGGGTGGGATTTAGCGGTGTTTGGTTTTCTGATTTTCCTCCACTCCCTCACGAGGACAATTTCGATTGTCCTATTCGTAGCTGTCGTTTTAAGCATCGAATCACTGTTTCAAGAAATTGTCGTATGAATGAGTCTACGAGTGACGAGACGAAAGCGAGCCATCAAGAACAAAAAAAAATCTTTCTACACACCAAACGGACCTACGGAGAGGCGCGCTGTCGATAATTAGTATGTTCGTGACGACCCCTTTGGACCCCTTGAGAGGGAAAGAAAGCCACTTCGCTGGAAGATTGTCACGACGCCCGAGGTGCGGGCCAGGCCTGGCGCCTTGGGAATTCTTCCGTCGTGTCGGCGATTTTTGCCAGGGAGACCAAAATGAACTACGGGGGGGCCGCATGCACGCCCATGCCGCCGGATCGCTTCCAGAACTCCAGACTGCACGGGAAATCTTGCAGAGTGCAATTCGCACGCAATCAATGACGGTCTGGGCTTGCAGCCGTAAGAACTGGGGTTCTCTGGGTTCTGAGAGGCCAGACGACCAGTCAACGGCCCCAAAAGGGCTGGGTTAGTGGTTTGCGCGTTCGTTTTTGGGAACGACTAGAACCCAATAGTTTGGTGGATTCGGTAACATTGTAGCAATGAGGCCGAAAGCCCAGGTCCCCCGGCATGGGGTCCGTTTCCCCGGTGCCTCTTCGCCGTCTGCAACCGTCCCTGGATCGGTCTGCTATCGCTGATGCTGTCGCTAATGCCCAAGCTGGGAATAGACACCATACAAGAGCATACGATCGGGTACGAGAGAGGCGGACACGAAACTCTCCCATGCTGGCTTTGGCTGCTTAGCCATCACGCACACCTAAACTTATAATGCGCGTTCAGCCGCGCTGCTCATTCGCCAATGCTCCTTCGTGCAGGAAACGTGTGCATTGAGATGACTTCGGATGGGCTTGGTGAGTTGTTAAGCTTTGTGGCAACTTGCACGGTCCGCGAGTTGTGAACTCCGGCACGAGAAGATGGGCAAAGTTGAGGATGGTCTCCTGTCGGCTGAACTTCCGTCCATTCCAACGCAGGAGTAGGCGCGGATTCGACGGAGAGGCGACGGGAGGTGATGCCTAGGCCGGATCCCCGCGTATGATGACTTCAGATGACCTCTCTGGGAAAGCCGGAAGCGAAGAATGAGCACCAAGTTCCTGTTACTGAAGGTTGCGATGGATCGTGGCGGAGCAGAGTAGAGTTGACCACGTTTGCTGCGTGTCAGTCGAGGTGATTTGGGTTATCAGCGTTGCGCACAGCGTAGTAGTACAGTGACCTTCCAGCGACAATGACGGGCCGACAACAGTCCGACATGCCACAAAGTATCGCCCAGCCTGACTCGTCGGACAACTGTTCCCGATCGATGGTCCTTATTCAGGAGCCGACGAACGTTGCGCATCGCGAGATAAGGTTGGGCTTAGTTCCTTGTTTGGAAGCGCGGGGTTAGACCAACACCCAAACAGCCAAGAGCCAGAGAGAAACGTCCAAGAGATGTCGCAGTCGAGCTGCACCGTGGGACCCGGGATGGATAACTCAGATTGGCTGGAAGGTTCGGAAGCGCAGGATGATTGACTTTGGGGATAATAATGCGGACGTGCTAAGATTGGCACTTTGTCAGAGAACATGCCGTGGGGCGCAGCTGCAGTGTACGAGGTTCGAAACAAGCTGGTGCAAATCATCGAGCCCGACAGGCCATGATGTGGCTGACTACCGGACCGGATACTTGCTTGCGTGCGGCGTCGTGTGCAAACCGACGGGGGACCAACGGGTATTTCGAGCGGGTTGGCAAGACCTTTTGCGTACAGGGTCTGGCGTTCGACAATCGAATAAACAGGGAATCGGATTTTGCCATGCTTGAAAAGAGAAAAATGACTGCATCGTGAACCTCTGCAGGGGGAAAGGGAGTCGAGGGGCAGATTTGCAGTGTTTCCACTTCATTGTGCCACCCTATCTTCCTTCCTCCCACTTTTCGCACGCGAGTTGCAAGGGCGGCACGGGATGTTCGGCGTGGCTCTGCGGCGCGTGGCCGTGGGATATGCGGTGAGTATTGTGGCGGCGGCGACGGACGACGGACGGCGGGTGTATCCCTGTAGCGGGCGGATGCGGTGCGGGTGCGGGTGCAACAACGGTGTCCCTACCGCGGTTGCACTCTCAGAGGGGTTTGATTCCCGAGTCGGGTCCAGTATTCTGTACGTACACGTACAAGCTCAGGTCGAGGTACATGGCCGAGGTAGAGTGACTCGAGTTCTTCAAACTCGGATGTCAGCCGTCGAGTGGGCACCGAGGGAAATGGCAGAGTGTGCGGTAACAACTGGGCCAGGAGGGATGGGTCGGCAAGCTGAAGGCAGGTTTCCTTGACTCGGATGGCTTGGCGGGTGATGGCATGCCGCGTGCCTGGTACCATAGCACTATCATCTGTCGCAGTGGGTGCGGGTGGCGCGTGTTGATTATGTGCGTGTGGTGTGGGTGGGATGGCTTCTTCGGCGCGGCCTTGGGACGACGGTGCTTGGGGCCGTTTGCACTGCCGACAGTTCGTTCAAGAGAAGCGTGGCGTCTTGTGGTCGGGACGTCCGTCTCGGGAGCCAAAAACGGTCCGCATTAATGAGAGGATGGCATGCGGTTCTTAAGATGAACCAGATGTCCCCTTGAGAGCCCTTCAAACCCCTTAGGCAAGCCTCACATCGGGCCTCAACATGGAAAGTGAGGCGAGCCCCAGAGTAATCAGACCCCGGCGAAAGGGCCGACATGTGAGGACAACGAAGAATAAGGGTAGTTAGTGCCAATGTGGCGTGGCGCTGGGTGGGCAAACATCCCACGATGGATACTTGGGAGGAGCCCCAGGAGCAGATTTCAGGCGCGGGCCATTCGCCGGGCCGATTGCTCTCGTTGTTCTGCCACCGTTCCTGTGTGTAGTGCTGGTGGTGTTGCTGGGTGCGCTGCATGCGCGTGCAGCATGCGTGTCTCGAGATTCGGCGGGCGGCGGTGCTTTGGTGCTCTGGTGCTTGGTGATTCTGCAGGGTGCAAAATGCCATCCATGAGCGGTGCGGCGCTGCGCTGTGCCGTGCTGAGCTGTGCTTCGCAGCTGGCTGCGGTCCCGGACCCGGAACACCGAGGCAGAGCGAGGTGGAAGCCGCTGCGTGTGAAGTGCGTGATGAGAATTCGAAGGCCGGCAGAAAAGAGGGGAAAGAAGGGTCGCGACGCAGTGGCAGGGAAAAGAAATGGAGGCGCAGGCAGCGGGCACCAGACTGCAGCCAATGAGGCCTTTCCCAGAAACTGCCAGTCAACCTACTGAGGTACGTACCGCAGCACCACCTCTGATTGAGTGTCAGCCTTTTTCCTCCCCAAATTTTCACACTTGCACGCTCGGAGGATTGCGCCGATCATTGCGAACCGTCGTCTCCAATTCTTTTTTTTGGGGGACCCTTTCTCCAATTTTTCTTCACTGCTCGGTGATGGCAGCCGAGGCTACCGAAGCAGGGGTGCTTGTCTCAGAAACACCGACGCGAGTCCGAGATTGCCAATGTCTCGGCCTCTCAACACCGACCTGCATCAAGAACCCCTGGTGGCACTTGAGGCTCTGACCGGACACACCACACGGATGGGATGGCACCGATGGCACCGACGACCCTCTCCCACGACCAGCTCGCCCCGGGGCCCCTCGACATTGGGCGATTTCCCCAATCATTTCTCCATACTGGATCTTGCGCCGTTACTGACATGACGAACGAGAAGCGGGTCCCCATCGCCTCTACCTGGCTCCGTCTCGCTCATCCACTGACTGCACAACTGCGCTACCAGCTAGCTCGGACTGAGCTCGGTGCCATGTTTTCCATGCCGTCCATGATGTCAGACCCTGACCTGACTTGACCATGATGCTGTCTGTATGTGCCGTACCCGTTGGCAACCATTCACTCACGCGCGCCGTGGGTGGCACGTAGCTTGGGCCGCCCCGGACCTGGAGGGAAAGCTCCCCGGACAATGAGGCGTCTGGCAATGCAGAGCAAAGCAACCATGCAATCAATGGTACAGCAAATAGCAGACGGTATGGTGGTAATAGCATGGCTAAAACAGGGCGGGTTGATACTAAGTTGGCCGGCATACCACGGACGCGCCTGCGACCACGTGGGGGTTCAGATCCAATGCGATGGCGTCGCTACCGGCCAGAGCTCGCGCTTTCTTCTCCCATGGCATGGTTGGTCCACGGCCATCTCAGCCCGCCGGGCAGACTGCGGTAGTCACCGTCGTCTCCGATCTCCATGACCATCCGTGGTGCTCGACCCAGCAGCCATGTATCTCCGTACCACCACCCCCCTCCCCAATCTACTTTTAGCCTCTTATGCTCGTGGGTTGTTTTCTTCCCTTCTTCTCTCTCCATAGAATCTCGCCCTCACCGAGTTCCCTACCCTGTCATACCTCCAGTACGCCCTGCCCAGCCCAACGGAAGATTTTGCTGTCGCCGAACGGGACCATTCCTGCTCAAGCTCGGGGTGTCATTCCACGAATCGAAGCGCACAGTTGCGGGTGAGGCGGCCCAGCCCGGGGGAAGCTTCCCTCCTACCTACCTTTTTTTCTTTTTTCTTTCTCGCTCCCAGCGGAATCTGACATCTGCCGATCAACATCCTCACCTCGGACCCTCTTAAGCATTGAGCTTCCTCTTTTCTGCTGTTCCTTTTTATTCCCTCTTCCCCCCCTCCCCTCCTCTTCCTCTACTTCCCAGGATCATCATCTGTGACCCCCCTTCCAAGCAAACCAACACCGAAGAAGAGCACCTACAGATATCCCACCACGCGCCAGGGACTGTCGATTTGCGTACCGCACAACGTCATACTCGTCCCTTCTGGACTCGGTGTAAATCTCCCCCGAGTGAAGAGAAGAGACCCATCCACAGCATGGCGTCCCGCTTCTCGAGCCTGAGAAGGCCCGTTGCCATCGCTGCCGCCGCAGCCACTGGTGGTGTTGTTGCCTACTCGACCTTCCTCGGTGGTCGCGGAGCTCACAGCTTCGACAAGCCGCTGGTTGAGCTCAAGCGCGACAACCAGGGCAAGATCGTGCCGCCCTCGTTCCCCTCCACCAAGGACCGCGCCTCTCAGCTGGCCGACCTCCGTGCGCACAACTCCGACAATGACGAGTACGACCTGCTCGTCATCGGTGGTGGTGCTACCGGCACCGGTATCGCGCTCGATGCCGTCACCCGTGGCCTCAAGGTCGCTCTCGTCGAGCGCGACGACTTCTCTGCCGGAACCTCGTCCAAGAGCACCAAGGTCGTCCACGGTGGCGTCCGCTACCTCGAGAAGGCCGTCTGGAACCTCGACTACTCCCAGCTTGAGCTCGTCATGGAGGCTCTCCACGAGCGCAAGACCTTCCTCAACGTCGCCCCGCACTTGTCCTCGTCTCTGCCTATTCTGCTGCCCATCCAGAAGTGGTGGCAGACCCCGTACTTCTGGGCCGGCACCAAGGCCTACGATCTCCTCGCCGGTTCCCAGGGTCTCGAGAGCTCCTACTACGTCTCCACGAACAAGGCCCTCGAGGCCTTCCCCATGCTTCGCCGCGACAACATGGTTGGTGCTCTAGTCTACTACGACGGCCAGCACAACGACTCCCGCATGAACATCTCTCTCGCTCTGACTGCTGCGCTCTATGGCGCAACCGTCATCAACCACGTCGAAGTCACCTCTCTGGAAAAGAACTCTAACGGCAAGATCGTTGGCGCCAAGGTCCGCGATGTCATGACTCCCGGCAGCAACTCCTTCACCGTCCGTGCCAAGGGTGTCATCAACGCGACCGGCCCCTTTGCTGACGCTGTTGAGCGTATGGACAACCCCGACCGCAAGCCCATTGTTGCTCCTGCCTCCGGCGCCCATATTATGCTGCCTGGTGACATCTGCCCCAACGGAATCGGTCTTCTCGACGCTGCTACCTCGGACGGTCGGGTGATTTTCGTTCTGCCTTGGCAAGGATACACTCTGGCTGGAACCACGGACAACGCGGCTCCCGTCGAGCGTGAGCCCATTGCCCGCGAGGACGACATCAAGTTCATTCTCAAGGAGGTCAACAAGCTGATCACCCCCGAATCTGCCCTGTCTCGCTCTGATGTTCTCGCTGCCTGGTCCGGTAAGTCATTGCACGTTTCGATGCCGTACCGACTGCATAGAAAGCTAACAGCCTCTCTTCAGGAATCCGCCCCTTGGTCAAGGACCCCAACGCCAAGAACACCGAATCCCTCGTCCGTTCCCACCTCGTTACCGTCTCCGACTCTGGCCTTCTCACCTGCGCCGGCGGCAAGTGGACCACCTACCGCCAAATGGCCGAGGACGCCGTCGACGAGGCCATCAAGACCTTCAAGCTCCAGCCCAAGCCTGTCGCCCTCCCTGATATCTCTGGTGCCGGTCTTCCCACCTTCACCACCACCGGCCAGTGCATCACCACCAACGTGCCCCTTATTGGTGCCCACGGTTTCTCCAAGCACCTTCCTGGCCACCTCATCTCGCAGTTCTCCCTCGACGTGGATATCGCCAACCACCTGGCTCACAACTACGGTGACCGCGCCTGGTCCGTCGCCGCAGACTCTTCCGAGCGCATCATCCCCAACTTCCCCTTCGTCGTCGGCGAGATCCGCCACGGCGTCCGCGCTGAGGCTGCCATGACTGCCACCGACCTGATCTCCCGCCGCACCCGTCTCGCTTTCTTGGACGCTGAGTCCGCTCTTCGCGCCCTGCCCCGCGTCATTGACGTCATGGCCGAGGAGCTCGGCTGGAACGAGGCCCGCAAGAACAAGGAGTGGACCGAGACGGTCCACTTTCTCCAGTCGATGGGCCTGTCTGCCGACAAGCTCAACGTCACCCGCGAGGAGGTCCTCAGCAGCGGCGGCACCAAGTCTGGGTACGCACCAAAGGCCCAGATCGCCGCCTCAGCCAGCGGCTTCAAGACCGGCCTGGGTGACATCCAGGCCGGTGGTGCTCTGGCAAGAAACATCACCGAGGCATAAGCTCGCATAGGGTGTTTTTTTCTTGTTTTTTCGCATCGTCTTCTTTTTGTTTAACGATATATCTGAGAGAGAGAGAGAGAGTGGGAGCACTTTGGCCCAGCAAAAGCAAACAGTTGGATACTGTAATGAGCCAATCGCTCCGTGTGTTATTTTGGACTGATTATCGCGGCCAGGGATACCTAGATAGACGGGTATGGCGTATTGGGGGCATTCTGAGAGCACGTGTACGATTTTTCATCTGTTCTACCTTTTCTTACGATCTGTATCCGCATGGCGCTAGCGCTCAAAGTTCGTTCTCCGAAATGAGAGATAGGCTTGTGCGTAAACCCGCATAGATGGCATCGACCATTTGAATACCAAGATATCACCACACGTCATGTAATCAATGATTTCCTCATTTCTGCGCGACTGTAAAACGTGAATCGTGTCGCCAGCCAGTCAAAGGGCCCTTTTGCTGGCTTGTCATTACAATACTTGTACATAACTACGCGCCATCTTCTATGACGTTGGTAGACACTGACTCGTGACGGTCGTAACAAAACAAGATTCTATAGCTAGCTACTCATGAGCTTGGTGGCAAAACCGGCCAGACAATTCGCGCACTGTGTGTTGCGACTCGTTACGTCCTCGTTAGCCGTCCTTCTTGTTGGCGGGCATGACGCGCCACTGGTCCTCGACCTTCAAACCGAACCCTTCGGCGATGTCGCATCCCCCGCGGCCCCACTTGAGCTCGAAGATCTTCCGGCCCGCGGCGACGAGCACCTCGAACGCCTCGGCGAACCCTTCGGGGTTGTAGTAGTAGGGCTCGCCCGCGCCGCCGTGCTGGCTCTTTTGCCACGAGTTGCGGTTGTGGTCGCTGTCGCGGTACTTGTAGTTTGTCATGTCGAGGCCGACGTCGACTATCGCACGGAAGTAGTTGGCGGCGTCCGCGGTGGTGGTGGTGTCCGTGGTGTTGGTGTCCGGCGATGATGGCTTTGCTTCTTGCCCCCCGAGTCCTCCGTTCGCCGTCTTGTCGTCGGACCTCTTCTCGGGCGGAGGCGGGTTCGGGTCGACGAACTTGGCTTCTGCGCCGGGGACCCTGTAGAGCACGGCCAGGTCCTCGAGATGGGTCGAGACGTCGTTGATCAGCCCCGCCCGGCGGTGCTTCATCGTCCACCCGTCCATCGTCAGCCGCGCGTTCATGTCGCAGTCGGTCGCGTAGTAGGGGATGAGCGAGTCCCAGCCCCCGATGGCGTCCATGGCGTCGCGGTTCACCAGCGTCAGGTGGTCGTACTGGTACCAGCGAAACCCCCACCGCTCCCCCCTCGCCAGCGTGGCGTTCAGGTCGCGCAGGCAGTTTTCGTAGATTGTGCGGTAGCCCGGCCGGCCCGCGGCCGCGGGCCGCATCCCCTCCTCCCGGTCGGCGTCGTCGTAAAAGTCCCACTTGCGGTCGCCGGGCCGGTGGCGGTCGTCGGCGCCGTCCTCGAAGGAGTAGACGAGGACGTCCTGGTGGGAGTAGAAGTACTGCGGCCACCCGTGGGCGTGGGCCTCGTGGAGGAACATGTTCTGCATCTGCGAGAAGGAGAGCAGCGCGGGGGCCTGGAGGACGTTGACGCCGAGGCGGCGCAGGGTGGTGTGGTTGAGGTAGAATGGGTTCTGCAGGGTGAGGTTGCCGCGGGCGTTGGCGACCTGCACGCCCGTGTTCTCGAGGACGTAGATGCCCGACGCGGGCCAGCCGGCCGTGATGTAGCTCACGATGCACTGGAGGAGGATGGGCCACTGGCGAGTGAAGCCAATGAAGAGCGGCGGCGGACGGTCTAGGCCGTAGGTCTTGTGGAGGTCGGGTCGGGGGACGTTGTGCGCGGGAATCGGGGGCGGAGGTGCGTCGGTGTTGGTGAGGAGGGGGAAGGGGTCGACGACGGGCGGCGGCGTGTAAGTCGGTGCGGGCTTGTAGATTGGCGTCTGCTCCGCGAGGGGTTTTGGATTCGCTTTGGGGTTCGGGTTCGGGTCGGCCTGGGATGGAGGAGGGGTTGACGACGAGTGCTCATCGTGGGCGGGCTTTGCGTGGTGAGGGAGGCTGAAGAGCGAGTCGACGTTGGCGATGCTCTCGTGGAAGCGGACGAGGATGGCGACAAGGGCGATTAGCGCGACGACGGGGATGGCGACCCGCAGGCGAGTGTTGAGAGCCATGCCTTGCGGGAGATGCGTGTTTGTGTGTACGAGAGGCTTTGGGGAAAGCTACAATCAGGGCATTGCGATGCGATACGGGCCGTCGAGCTCATTGACGCTGTTCCTGCTGTTTGTGAAAGAGGCGAGACATTGTGGGAAGCGGGAAGGGAGAGGATGAGTTGAGGGATGGATTGGGAATGGCTCATTTTCGGGTTATCGTGGGTGTGCAATCGATAGGTACCGGGGTCAGTCTACGTTACCGCGTAGCCGCACGCATTTCCACGTCTTCTCACATTCCCTAAGACACGCAAGGCGAGAAACAACCATCATGCAGCTTCCTTGCTGGTTTGATTCGGGTGTGGTGTGGATGGGACACATTTTTTGGACGGGGGAGCCCAGTGAGAGGAACCCCCGAGCTGGACTCAAGCTCATGGGGCTAGTACGAACGGGGCTTAGCTCCAACGGGACGATTGATTGCGCCTCGCCCAGCTTGTAAGTGTCCCCGTATGCCGTGTGGGATTATAGGCCAATAGGAAGATGGGATTCTCGTGGTCGGAAAGCGGCAGGGTTGCGTGGAGTTGGGGCCTTGCTCCAAAGGAGAAATTGTAGGGAATTTTGGACATACAGGGGACTAGGGGATGGAGCTTACTACGCACACGATGTACGCTGCGTATACGAACCCCGTCTTCTGGTGGAGCAATTAGGGTAGCGATAGATTATGCTCTATATCCTTACTTGCGCGTGTTTCCCTCTAGTGGAAGCTTCTGTGTTGTTGTCGTTGAGTTGGAGATGTCGGCTCGCAGTGCTCGTGCATTGGATATCACTAGGCCCAGAGCTATTACTCAAGGTCGATTTGCACAAACTACACAAGTTGACTGACCCATCGTGGACGGATGGCTCCATCTCTCGGAACCGAAGAGTGGGTTGAGTTCCATGCCCAAGCTCGACGGGGGCCGCCGCGTACTATGTACATACTGTCACTATCGAGCAGCATCACTGTAAAAGGACGCAGTTCCGCAGCATCCTCCAGGAGACGATCATTAAGCTTGTACCCTGATCTCACAACAAACCATGTCTATTGACTTGGCACCGTTGCCGTCTGCCTTTGTCATGAACCGCTCCTAGCAACTGGTACCAGAGGTTGAAATCATCCCTTCGTAGCTCTCAGAGCAGAGACCTCAATTTCTGCATCGTGTTGGTTACTTCGCAACATCAAATCAAGACGACTACTACTCCCTGAATCACTTACTTGTAAACCGCTTAGGCTATCATCCGACTGGCCACCGTCGTGGGGCGAAAGTAGCAGGCCGGCAAGCTGCTTCTTTGTCTTTTGCACTTCCATTACTTGCTAGTTGATGTCAGTATCAACACGGCTCGCCTTCGATTCGTAACTGCAGCATCTGGCTTACCTCTTCGAAGGAGTCCCGTACATACAGACGCACTGTCGTGACTTCGCGGGTCTGCCCAATGCGGTGCACGCGAGCGAGTGCTTGCTCCTCGAGGTTTGGGTTCCTACACGCAGAGTTGTGAGATTACCAAGCCCTAGTTCTTACCATGGTTCTTACCAGTGAGGTTCCATGAGATAGACGTGAGACGCGGCCGTCAGCGTGAGTCTGCGAGCACCCAGTTAGTTGTAGTCATTAGGTGGCAGATTGGGGCTCCGCACCCGACTGCACCGCATGAAAGCGTTAACAGCATGACTGGGACCCCCGGATCCTTTCTGAAATTCTCAACCAGCGGCTGCCTATCTTTCTGAGGGACGTTGCCATCAAATCGGACGCTGGCTTTCCCTGCTTTGTTCAAAGCCCGCTCAACAACGTCAAGCGTCATCTTCCAGGTTGAAAAAACGATGCTAGAAGCGTTTAGCGGAATATCCCAACCTGTGAAAGACACCAAGAAGCATACCTCTTGACACCCGGCGGTTGACGGTCCAGATCCGCGACTAGTGCTTTCACTTTGGATGGCAAGCCAACTCCCGACGTTGCGTCGAGGGAAGTCGATGTTGGAAGCTCTTCAAGGGCGCTGTTGCTGATGGAAACCGGAGCCACGAGGCACGGCGGTTTGTGGCCGCATGCCAAGGTCCGACCGGCTCGGCTGGATTTCTTCACATAGTCGCTACAAGAGAATTGTATACACCTAGAGTATCTAGAACCGGCTTGTGCGGCCTCGGAATGGTCCGTCATAGTCTCGCCTATCTCGAGCGTAGAGGAACATCCCAAACAGACGATCGGAGCCTTTTGCCACTGCAAATTGAAGAGTTGCTGGGCGTGAAGGGTCCAGTCTTGGTAGTTCTCGGTAGAATACTGAGTGACCTTTTCATGCCTGCTGTTGTAGCCGAGCCCTAGGTTGCAAAAAAGGCGTAACGACTCGATTTGCTGCAGGGCGTTGTGGTACATGGAGACGTTTGATGTTTCAAGTCCAGAATCTTGTAGCAGCGCTTCTTCAATTCTCGCAATGGCTCGCTGCCGCATTTCATCGTATACCAACCTCTCCTCGTGGGTGAAACCAACGTGGCAAAGTTTGTCGTGCCGTGGAGGAAGGCTGATCGTGCCCTTGGATCTGCGCAGAATCAGGCACGCAGACAGATTCTTGAGTCGCTGCACAGCCTTCTCGTCTTCTCCGGATTTCCAAAGTTGCGACAAGTCGGCGTCGAACTGCCTGGTGTCTGTGTACGGATGAGCTCGAATGAACTTGACAATCGTGGCAAGATCGCTCAGGCGGTTTTGGATAGGGGTGCCGGTGACGGCCCAGCGGGATACAGAATCCAAGGCGCAAACCGCGCGAGCCATCCGGGAGTTTTCATTGCGGATATAATGAGCTGATCTTGTTAGTGTCCACAAAATACGTCGAGACTGAGCATGAGATCTCTCACCTTCGTCCAGGACTATTCTTCTCCAGCGAACAGCAAACAAGGGAGAGGTTTGCGTGTCGTCTCCGGCGCTCCACTCGGTGGAAACAGTGTGGTAAGTAGTCAAAACTACCTTTAAGCCATCGCGATTGACTTCGTTCATAGCCAGTCTGGATTTGCCGTGGTGTCGCCGGTATTTCAATCCTCCTTCTACGACATGGCTACTACACGTTGAGTCAACGACACTTAAAGAGCACTATGAGACTTACTCGGAAAGTTGCTTTTCCCATGAGCCTATGACTATTCCATGTCAGCGACAATGTCACAGCGATGGAATCTCGCAACTCACGAGGCGGAGGAATGATGATGAGAGTCGCCCCGTTATGAGGTCCTCCGTATTCGTCTAAGCTGGGTTGCACCCCAGGCTCATGTTTTTGGTTTTCCAAGTCGGTTGCTATTAGAGCGATCATCGTCAGGGTCTTCCCCAAGCCCATGGGGTCCGCAATGATACCGCCATAAAACTGCGGCGGCTCTTCATATTGGTGACACTCTGAAATCATTTTGACAAACCTAGCAAGATATTAGCAGCTTTTTGTGATGCAGAGATGGACAATTCTCACGATCGTCTTTCGGCTGTGTCTATGACTCTCCATATATCTGATTGGCCGTCTAGGAAGCCCCATCCTCGTTCTCGGCGGAGCATGAACGTTAGCGCCTGCTTCTGATGTCTAGAGTGATCATGTAAGAATACTGTCTCTGGAGGGTAAGATAAGGTTCATGAAAGTGGTGTTACCTTTTGAGCTCTGCTGTTATGACTGTGGGCTGTTTCGCTTCTTCCAGATCGCAGCGACTGTTTAGCATGTCCAACATGTCAATCGGTTCCGTAATGTCCTGGAAATTTATCTGCTCAGAAACCCGTAAAACAATTTCTGAGACCATGGGGCAAGACCCGACGTCATTTGATGACAACTTGTGTGGGTTGCAGTACCTCGCATCGAGGTGGCACATCAAGGGGTCCTGGAGGTAGACGTTGTACTCCTGGAACCAGTTTCCGATCTCTTCACAATCTTCCGCCGGGCCATAGACGGTTATGTTCAAGTTACACAATGCTTGGTTAAACTTGTTTCCGGATATACGCATGTTTGGAGGCTCACTGACGTTACATACTGCGTAAAGGCGCAAAGTGTCATCGTCTAACGATTCCTGGATCATTTGGTTGTGACCGTGCTCTGAAGTGAGGATACCATTGATTGTTGGTGTTTCAGTTCTAGTGAAACTATAGCCCGATTCCAGTTGAACCAAGAATGGCACCATAGTTTCAGGAAGGCTCCGTCGGTCAACCTTTCCAGTAAGAGATGTAATCTTTAGCTGTTAGCCAGCTCTTCTATCAGAAGCAAGTTAGCGAGGCGCTAACCATACCAAAACAAATAATCTTATCCTCGTCATATTGTGGCTGAGGATGTGTTAAAGATTGCATCTGGTCGGGGTTCCAAGGCTCGGCTTTGTCTTCCGTAGGTAAGGCAGATTTGCAATCAAGTGAGACTGTGGATTCTGGAGAAACAAAATGCAGTTGTGAGAAAGGGGTAGGGTACGACTGAAAGGAGTACGGCTGTGTCACAGAAGAATGTGGAAGGGAAGGATAAGAAAAAGCCCAATGTTGATGGGACATCATGTCCGCATGGGCATTGTCCAACGATGGAGCGAACTGAAGGGGGGCATTCTGTGGGTTCGGGACGTAGTCGTTTGCTAGATGACAATACTGTCCCTCCTTCAAGCCCTCCCAGCTATCCATGATTCCAACAGGACAGAAGTCCGGTGGTTGTTGTTTGATCGCAGTAGGTGCCAAAGGTGGGTGGTGTCGATGAGATGAAGATGGCGATATCGACAAAGGGCGACCTTCCAGTCTGGAGTTGGCAATAAAAGGGGGTTGCGGTCCTGATCTGGCAAGCCGAGGGACATTCGTGTTGACCTGCGGCTGTTGACTCCCAACAAAATGACCAGCTGTAAAATTGGGCTGCGGTTCTAAAGCCTGGTCCAATCGTGTGCGTTTTGCTGGGGGGTAATGGGGTTCCTGGTCAGGATTCATTTTGACATAATATGCTCTTGCTAAAGACTAAACGTTCAATGACTGAGTGTCTCCAAAAAGATTGAAATCATGAATGGATGAAAAAGTTGCAAGACCGTTACCCATGACAGAGGGCGTTAGATGCTTTCTTGAGGGAAGTGCGTCGCTGGGGGCCTCAGCCTTCTTCTGCCGTGTATCTCATGAAAATAGGGCTGACGCAGTCTAACATATGCGGGTGAAGGAGGTAGCTCAAGGCAGACTTTCAAAGGTCCAATTAAAAATGCGGTAACAGAGTGGAGACAAACGGCGCAGTTACTTGGTCCTGTCAATTTGAATGCTTGGCACGTTCACTCACTTCACTCGTGCAGACGGATGGATAATGGGTAACCCGCATGCTTGAAAAGCCACAAATATTGCCTTTCCCAACTCACTCTCCCTGGCCTATGTTACATTCTTGATAGGTTGTTCCCCTTTATACCCTAACCATCAAACATCTCTCTCAGCCGGCTCGGTGGCCGTTCTTGGTCAACATGAACAGGGACGGTTGGAGCTGAATTCTGATGCCGGGCAAAATGTCACCTGCGGGCCAATGTCAGACTGGGGTATTACGGTGGTGGCAGTGTTCCTCGACTGATATGTAGATTGAACCAATAAGAAAAAGGTTGCGATTGACGCCAGCCACTTGACGTAGGCGTAATTCATGCAGTATACGGAAGCAAAGAATCAACGCAAGCCTTTAAAACGAACGCAAACCTCCTGTCCCACATGTAGCATTTGGATCTGCAGCAGCTTTAGTCAATCCGTGGTATCTTTCCTCTCGGCAATGCCTCGAGCGCCCGCGACATCTGGCCTAGCGAGGCAAACAATGCATAGAGCCTTTGAAAAGCTTCAGCGAACCATCACACCCCAAGATTGGAGGGCGGCTGAGAGCACGACTCTCGAAGATGTACGGAAGGCTGCGCTCGACATCGAAACGCAGCTTGCTGCACGGTAGTCGCTTCGCAACATGCGTCGACTGATGCCTCTTCTCGCAGGAATGGAGCATTATGCAAAGGTAATGGATATACTCTGCAATGGCACCCCATTTCTGTCCTGGGTGTGGGCACCGATCACTCTCATTCTCCGTATCGCAGCAGAATACGTTGAGGCCTTTGAGGAGATTATGAAGGGGTACTCGCGCATCGCCGAATCATTGAATAGGTTCGAGATACTCGACAGAGCCTTCGCAACCGACCACAACTTCCAGCAATCCTTGGCGGCATTTTACGACGACATCCTGCACTTCCACCAGCACGCATACACGTTTGTTCGCCGGAATGGTCAGTAAAAAGCTCGGCGAAAAGCCTGCGATAAACATTCACTAAACCTAAGGCAGAATGGAAGCTCTTATTTCTCACATCCTGGGGCCGGTTCCAACGTCGTTTCGAAAATATCCTCGATGATCTAGAACGCCACGGAAACCTGATAGATAAGGAGGCCAATGCATTAAACATAATCGAGGCTCAGCAAATGCACCGGGAGATTCGCGACTGGAAAGAGAAGAGTATCCCATCGAGTGCCAACTAACGCCATTTTTGCCAAGACCTCAATAACCCGCTTTAGACCCACTTTTACTCCGCACTTCA
>LFIW01001887.1:0-46725 GCA_001625285.1 Colletotrichum incanum
AGCAATCTAAGCAACTATTAATAAAGCCACCTTTTAACCTACTATCTACCTCTTTATTACCCTATTTCTGTTAGTCTTACAATAACGCTATAATAACTAAGTTAAATATTCAAGTAGGCTTTAGAGTAACTAGCCTCATACTATATAACCTTAATTATATAATCTTATAGCTAGATATTAAGCTTTATACGCTAAGACCACCTAGTTCTTTTACTAGCTTACTACTAACCTAGGTCCTAAAGACGCTAAATGACCTAATTAAACTACTTTATAATTTAATCATATTAGTACTTATATTATATAATACTATAATAGCTCCCTAATATTGATTCTTTAAAGTATATAGTAGCTTAAGAAAGGGATAATCATAATAATATATAAATAGACCTTAATATATAGCGACTTAGTTAAACTTTAAGAGATAAATAACCGCTTTAGCTAGTATTCCTATATATATATATATATATATATATACATAAACAGCTATAGTAAGGAGGAATACTTATAATTAACTAGGCTAAGGTTTCAAAGTTTTAAATAGACGTAGTAGAGTAGTTAAGGGTAGAAATAAGTTAGAATAGTGGTCGTATAAGAAGGCTAGAAACGCGCGTGTAGTAATATAGTATTTATAGAGAGCCTAGTTATAATTCTTATACGTATTAGGAAGTTAAATCTATATCTAAAGAGGAGGATTATATAGAGTTTTAGTTAATTTAAGGCGTAATAGTTAATTCCTTTTATATTTTGTTATATAAGTACTAGGAAAGTGGCCTACTTGCTTGTGTTACCGCTTACTTATAGACTACGTTAGGTTAAACTATAATGATTACTTATTAGTAATAACTAGCTATAAACTTAATAATTATTTATCATAGGAAATAAAGTAGTTTATTATATATTACTATATATCAATACGTTATTTATAAAATTAACTTGTATATCTACTTAGGCTAATATTTCTATTATATAGGTTTTTCTTATAACTTACACTTAACAGGCTACTTTGAGCTTATTTACTTAGTATTCCTATTTTGTAAAATTTAAACCTTTACCTAAATATATAATAAGTTATATACTTACTTATACATTGCGCTTTCCTAAGGACTAGTTAGTCTCTTTCTCAAGATAAAATAAAAGTACTTTAAATCTATAGTTACATAAGGTATTTAGTTATATAAATAGTGTTATATTTAGCTTATAATAAAATTTTATAATGTGTTCTGTTAATACTTACTTAACATTATTAAAGCTGTCTATTTACTGTTCTATGAGTGAAATCCCTATATTTCTGTCGAAATTCTTTTGTTTTACCTTTTTAAGAATTTCTTATAACTAAGCTTTTACTAATAAAGTAGTTTTTAATACTTATAATAGTAATATCTTTATAGTGTATTAAGAAATAAGATATCTAAAGTAATTAGAAAAGCCCTGTTTATTTCTCTGATACGGTTAAATTAGCTTGAAACTAAATTGAGTATAAAGCTTATATATAGTCTTTTATATTATATAGCTTTAGGGCATTAACCCTAAGTCCTAAAAGTTATATAAACAAAAGCTTAATAAATGTATTCTTTAGGGCTAGCGTAAGGTTTTTTAAAGTTAAGTAACTAAAGAATAGCTTTAAAATAGTTTAAATACTTATTAGATATAATTAACCCTATAATAATAATACTAATAAATACTTCTTATATTTAAAGAAAAGTATTTATTTAACGATATATATAACTAAGTAAATTCCGAAAACTTATAAAAGCTGATAGTTAACTTTTATTAATCTTAATAAATAATAGTCAGCCTTTTTTAGTAGTTCTTTTATACTAAGAACTAACTAAAAAAGGCATATACGTTAATAATAATAATAATAATAATAGATTTCTTTCTCTTTATTCTTTAAATTACCTCAAGTTATAAAGATATAAGGCATATATCTACAATAGTTACTTAGTTTAATTAGTATAGACCTGTGTGACGTAGTAGTTAAGCGTTTAGAAGCGTCTATACGTTTTTTTTATACTGACGGTTGGTTTATCCTAACTATAGAAACCCTCTTTTAGGCGTGTAAGAACTAGCTAGTTAGCGCCTAGCCAGGACCTATATATATAATAGAGTAGCTACGGCTCTAGCTAATTAGCGTATAGCTAGACAGAAGGGGTCCCCTATAGGATTAATAGGGACTATTACTAGGATAGTTATCGTATTATTTATTAGGTAAGTAATCTATTTGTTTTCCCTACTAAGGTTTTTTATATACTAAGGAGGCCTAGGTTTTTCCCTTAGAAGGTTCATAGTAGCCTAGAATTATAGGGTTACCGTATTAAGAAATATATATTCTACTAGGTAAGCTTAGAACATATATATCCTTGTTTTTTATAGCCTAATATACTACACTATCTACATTAAGATATATAGATCTATAGCTATTTATTACTTAGGCTTGATATTAATAGTCTACTAAATAATAAATACTAAGATATTAAAAAAGGTTAATTTAGCTACCTATTTAAGTTAGTTATTATTTTATAGAGAAAACCTTAGTTTTTGATACTAGCTAGAAATAGTTATTAGCCAAGGCAATATTTATAATAGTTTTTAATAAAAAGGATAGTTATCTTTTTTTTAGGTTAGTTTTTATATATTTTGTTTATTCTATAGGTTAGGAAATCTTAGACTATTTACTTTGTTTTCTTTATAAATATTTTTTAAAGCTATAAATACTAGCCCTTTATCTTTAGTTTAACTTACGGGTTTACTTACTTTATATATCAAAAATTCCTTTACATAAAATATAAAATCGTACTAAAAAGGTAAAATAACTTTTATATACTAGTTCTTTTTTAGATTTCTAATAGTTCTTATATTCTATTAGTAATAACAGTAACTAAAGTTAGACCTATAATTAAACTTATTTTACTGTTTTATATCTTTTTTTTAGTGTGAGTTATTTTTCTAGCCCATATAAGCGGTTTAGTGTAGTTTATTATTTGGACTAAGAAATTATAGTACGTATAACCTAGTACTATAGTACCTCTGGCCTATACTAGATCTTAATATATTATTACAGTATAAGTACCTAACAGTGTAAAGCGACTATAAGTTCAGACCTCAATTCAATTACGGCGGTTAATAGCGTTAGCTATAACTTATTACTAGGTGGTAGCTTAACGTACTAATAATAGCTTTGTTAAAGTAATTACTAAGGTTATGAAACCTTTATAGGTTAAGTTACTAACAGGATAAGATAACAAGCCGAAATAATAGTTATTACTAATATTAGTTTTACAAGCATAATATAAGGCTATAGACCCTACGTTTTTAAATAAGTTAAGCTAAAAGTAAACTTATTTTAAATATTTTACGTATTTTATTTAAATTACAGCCTATGATCATAGTAAAATTATAGATGTTTTTTATACTTTTAGTAAGGTATTATAGTAATTATTTTATATATGTACTTGTTAAAATCTATATTCCTTTTTATAATCTAACTTATATTACGTTTATAGAACCTAAGATGCGTACTTTATTAAAATATTGAACTTTTATCTAACTTGGATTCTTATAGCTAGTATTTTTATTACTTATCCTTAAAGATAGAGAATAGCCTTATAATTTTAGTTGTTTATTTAGTTATTATATCTTAGTAAGAAAGTAGGCTGTCTTAGTATTAAAGACTTTGTAACGCCTTATATGCCTACTAATATCTAACGTCTAACTAAGAATTTTATTTTATTAATCCTTATAGATTATATTTTAGGTTACTCTTTATTTTATATATACATTAGTAAGTTTCTAAGAGCTTAGTCTTACTCTTACTTAGACTTATATATATATATATATAACTATAATAAATCTAATATTACTTATTACTCTACTTAAAAATCCTTTTTACTTAGCTATTTTCTTAAAGTTTTATAATTATATCTTATTAAAAGAAGTATATTTTACTTATTTCTTTTGTTAATAGTAGTTATTTTTAGTATTTTGTATTAGAAGGTTAAAAAACCTATTTTCTTACATTAAAATCTCTTATAAATCATACTTAATTCCTTAGTTTAAAATAGAATCTATTTACTTTAAATTTATTACTATATCTTTTCAACTTTTAAGCTATTTAAATTAGTTATTAATCTTTTTATAACGTACGTACATAGCGAGCGGGCCACTTTTCCTACTTTCTACCTCTTTTACCTTCACACTAACTTTCCTCTACGTATAAATATGTAATCCTCCTTAATCGAAAGTCGTATTATCTTTGCCCTTTAGGCTATTAAAAAAGACCTAAAAATGTCTGTACGAAAAGCAGCCCTAACCTATAAGGTCCCTTAAATAACACTTCAATACTGACGCGTCAGATACGTCGCATAAGGCAAAAGACGACCGAATTTAATAAAGATAACTATATCTAAAGAGGAGGTAATTCTTAAATAAGTTATCAACCTAATTAATTAAGGGTTCCTTTTGCGATAAGAAGACGTACGATAAATAGCCGACTAACTCCTAAACGTATGTAACAGGACTTATACTAGACCCCGATAGGTAGAGAACTTTATACGACGCGTCCCTTAATTAAAAATACGATTTTAACGTTAAATTAACTATTAAAGGGCCTTAGCTAAAGATCCTTTAACTATATAAGGCTAGTTTATACTTATATAAAATATAATTATAAAGTATAAAATACTTAATAACGATATTTATAGTTTTAATAAGGCTAGGTTCTTAATAGGAACACTGTTATATATAAAGGTTACTATAACTTCTAACTATAAAGGAAGGCCTTATATAAAGCAGCTTTATAATTATAAATAGGTTTCTATTATTTAGGGTGTGTATATAGATAGCTAGGTAATACCTTTATACGTTATCGTTAAGGGTAAATATTACCTTTTTTCTTAGTATACTAACGGCTAATTCCTATCTATATAGCGTATCTATTTAAGTAAAAATAGATAGATAATAAATAAGATTAGCCTAGGTTAGCTAAAGTACTTTAATTAGTATATAAAGTCCTATATAAAGGGTTCTTATTACTTCTTAATCCTTAATAGTTATAATAGCTATAAATTAACTAACTTTAATAAATACTATAAAAAATAAAATATTATTACTTTATATATACCTCTTTATTTATTATATAAGCTTTAGCCTTTTGATATTAGCTATTTTAGCTTATTAAAGTACTTATATAGTAAGGAAATTAGGAAAATAATATAAATATAGATTTTATATATTATAAAGGATAACTTCTTTCCTGCTATTAAAGCAGTACTTCTTACCTTAATAGGTAAAAGAAATATATAAGCTAGTTTTTAACAGGCAGGCCTTATGCCTTTTAACCCTAAAGTAGTTATTTCTTACTTAGATTTTAAGCTAAAGACGCTAACACCCTTAAGCTTACGGCTAAGTAGCTAAAGCTCCTAGGACCTAAAGATACTAACTATAGCACTAAAGGGCGTTTAAAGTACTAGTTCTCTTAAAAAGAGGATCTAGTAGTATTAAGGTAGCTTACTAATAGTAATATACGACCTTATTAATATCTAAGCTAAAGGTATTAGTAAATTTAGTATATAGGCTTACTATTATTAAGGCTAAGAACCGTGGACTTTATACAGGGATAGAGGTACTAAGTAAGCGCCGGCAGGCTAAAAAGACCTAACTACGTCTTAGAGGGTCACTTAATACTGCTAAAGTAGAGGTACTATAAGTAGAAAAGGGTGGTGTTAATACTGGAGGAGAGAATAACACTTAGAAGGGGGCTTGTACAGAGGGTGCTAAACCACGCGCGCGACAATATAGCAATTACGGAAAGACTGGACATAACGTATGAACCTGTGAAGTAGTTTGGGATAGTAATGAGAAAGAGGGTGATGAGGAGTTTTAATTGATTTTGTAGGTTATAGCTTAATTGACTTATATAAAAGGTAGAAAGGTAGGAAAAGTGGCCCGCTCGCTATGTTGGCCCGCTGGCTATGTTGGCCCGCTCGCTATGTACGTACGTTAGTATAAATTAAAAATAATATACCTTTAACATAGTTAATAAGTAATAAGGCTAGAAAAGTAAGTAGGCTATTAAACTACGACTATATTGTAAAGCTAAGCTTTTATTAATATTTACCATAAGTAATTAATTACAACCACTTAAGATTTTATTTTGTTCTAGATATATCTTAATTAAACTAATATATCTAGGCATTATGTCTTCTATACTTATAAATACTATATTACTATTAAAGTGTCTTAGTCCTTAGTTTATAATTACTACTTTAACCTGTATCCTCTTATACCTAGGCTGTTACCTCTCTTTATAACTAAATATCCTCTGCTATAGCTATAGTATAACTTCCTCTTTATGTAAGTAAGACGTGTTTTCTTAGCTCTCTACCGTTAACTAAGTACGATATTTTCCTTTTAAAGGGTCTTATTTTTAGCCTTTAGTAGCATATTATATTATATTACTATAGGTATTCTTTTAAGAATATAGTTTATAGGAGGATAAGTAGGTGTTAGTAAGCTATTTTAATAATTAGTAATTAATCTTTTAGTTAAGGTTAATTAAGTATTTACTTTAGTTAGGTTATTTAGTGTCTTTGAAATCTAAGGTACTAGTACTATAGGCTATAATCTTAGGGGTGTTAAGGTATATTACTTAGCGTCTAGCTTTAATAATATACTTTTTTACTAAAAGAAATAAGCCTAGATCCTTTAAATCCTCCTTAAATATATTTCTTTTATAGAAGATTACGTAAAGACCTTGTAAAACGCTAGAAAAAAGTCTTCCTTACTAATATAGGTATTATCTTATTATATTTTGTTCTTAATTTCTTAACCGTAGGCCTTTTTTAGAGATTTAAAAGATCTAACGTTTAAAGGCTAAAGTAAATATAACTAAAAAGCCGGTATGTAGAGGATAACTATTATATTTACTCTATAATACTAAGAGGTAATACTTATTTACCTCCTAACTATGGTTTTTTATAATACTTAGACTTTTAGACCTAGTTTTAGTCTTTTAATTTATTTTCATTAGTCTTTAGACGTTATAATAACCTGGTTATATAAAAGACCTAGTCCTACCTACACACTGAGTTAAAAGATAATATTAGCCTATTATAACAATATATAGTAGGACGTAATAGCTTTTTAAATTAATAGCTTAAATAACTAGAACTTATTCCTTATTACTAGGCTATGTTATTTTAATATTAAACGTCTTATAGTACTAAATACAATTTAACCTATTATAAAGCTAGCCTTATAAAGTTTAACCCTTAGTACTTCCTATCTAAAGACTTATTACGGTTACTAAGTAGTTATTTAGCTATTTTTTCTATACTAGTAATTCAAGAAGGAAGTAATTAGGTATCTAAGTTAAAAATATAGTCAACTAACGTCTCCTCTTTAAGTAGCGTTAAGTTCTATAAGTTCACTTTAGTATTACGTTGTAATAGTATCCTGTTTATTGAATATATTACTATAACGTAACTAAGTTAGTAAATGTTTACTATAGCCTAAATACTAAGTTCTAGGTCTTTTTAATAAGATTAAACTATAAGCTGTACTTAAGCTTTATTACTAACTATTTATATTATTATTAAGGAAAGAGTAAAAGAATATATTAAGACGGTCGTGTTAGAGCGGTTTTATAGCCTACTTAGTTACTTAGTACGTTAGTATAAATATTGAGATATATAGTAAGGTTAATATTTTTATTCTTATTTTAGACTTTTATATTTATATAGTCTTTTTAGTAACTTAAGGCTTTTCATTTTACTAATACATGTATTAGTTCTATAGTTTCTTTACTATAAGGTTTCTTAAGTTACTAATTTTTAACTTAAGACTATTATATATTATGTAAAATTGGTTTTTTAATACTTTTTACGTTTCTTATAGATGATTCCTCGCTTTAGTAACTATATATTTAATTTAGAATTTATATTTCAAAATTTTCTATTATTACTAAACTTAAACATAATACTTTAGTTTTTAAGATACGTTTATTAATACTTAATACTTTAATTATTTATATTTTACGTTTTATCTTAACTATTTTAATAAGATATAAGGTATTATAGCTACTTAGTTTCAAACATCTCGTTTTTTTATTCTTATTAGTCTTATTATAAGGTTATGTTTTATTTTATTATAAACTAAAGTAAGGTATTTATTATTTAGTTCTTACGTTACATAGGCAAGATTCTTAACTTAAGCTACAGAATACTAAATCTTAATATAATTTTAACGTTCTTAGGTTTATACTATAGTTTATATAGCTTTTTTTCTATCACTCCTGTTAGGATCTTAAACCGTTCTATGAGTAGTTTTACTTATAAGTTTAAAGTAGTAGTAAGGTCTTATATTTCCTTTTAGTTATATTTATATAAATTCCTAGTACACTTATTATTTATAAGTTTCTAATAATATTAATTAAAGTTTAAGGATACAACTTAGGCATAAGCTAGTAATATTCTTATATAGTATTTAAAGGCGTTTATAAACTAATATATAAAAGTCTAGATGGGGTTTAAAGTCTTTAAGTATCTATTCTTAATATTACTAAACGGTTTTAAAGGTTTAAACTATTTACTATCATTCTAATTTAACTATAATTAAACCTATTTAGTTATTATTCAACTATATAATAGTACTTCTTTCTTTGAAAAAGTTCTTTTCTTTAAGAGACGATAGTAATAGTCAGTTGCTACCTTCTTTAAATCAATACAAAGATTATTTCTTTTAGGCTTGGTATAGTTAACCTTTAAAAATTAGCTACTAATATAAGGTTTTTACTTCTTTAGGAGTTGAACTCAACTTTATTTCAAAGCTTTTATACTAAAATTAAGCTTTTGAATTGAAATCATTTTATTACTTAGATTAATTTTAGCTAATTACTTCTTTTTTATAAAGCACTTAAGATATTTTAAGCAGTAAGGTTTATGTTTTTATACTACTAGTTACTAAAGCCATATAGTATACCCTTTTAAAAGGGTATCTAAAAAAGCGTCTTATAGGTTATAAGCCATGATTATTACTGATTTACTTAGTACTAAAGTTACTATAGATTCTTAAATATTAAACAGAATTTTAAAGTTATTTATATAAGTGGTTAGTTATTTAAAAAAAAACCCTTAGGTTCTATAGTTATTTAAGGTTATATCGCCTACTTAATTATTTAAGAAAAGTTAAAAATAAAAAATAGCTAAGGTAGTATATATATAGATATTAGTATTAGAATTATCATAAGCATTAAGTAGATTAGAAAGGTAAGCCGTATGCTAGATTTTAAGTATAGTTATAAAGTCTTTCGTTATAAAGATATAACACAATAATTTTTATACCCTAATATAAGTTACTCTAGAAAAGTAGTAATACAAAACTAAGCAAATAGTCTCAAGTATTACTAAAATCTATTTAAAAATAATAGAAAATCGTATTTTACTCTACCTTACTTTAAAACTAAACCAAGTAAACCGTTTTAAAAAGAAGCCTAAACCTTTAATTTTTTTAAAAATTATCCTAAAGCTAGAAACAAAGCCTAATTGTTTACCTAAATATTTTTACCCTTTAGTTCACAGACTAACTGTTCTCTAAGAAATTATAAAAATAAGCTATAGACTACTAACTTAACTAGTAAAAGAAATATAAGGAACTCTTAGTAATTTCTTAGTAGATCCTTAGTAAAGCCTGTTTAATACTTGGCTAAAATTTCTTAGGCATTTACTAAAGGCTTCTTAGTTACTTAGCTAAGAATACCTCCCTATAGTTTTACTATTACATTACATATAGCTACCTTAATAACGAAGCTATTAATTTAATATACCTTTTAATTCGTAGCCTTAACGCTATTATTAATACTACTAAGTATCTCTTAATAAAGCTATACTTAGTATATATAAGCCTTACCTAAGTAAATAATACTAAGATAACGCTTAACGCCTTTACTATTACTATAGTTTAATAGTATTTAAATATATTTACTTCTTTTCTATAGTATACTAAGTACAGCTATAAAGGTTACTTACGTTATTAAGCTAACTATTACTAATACTAATAGTTATAGCGTTAATACTCTTTATAATTACTATAATACTATTTAACTTACTATAGCCTCTAGAGGTTAAGCTATAAAAAGTAATATTTAATGGCGTACCTAAGACCGATTTTTACTTTCTTATATTAACGCCTAAAAAAGTAGAACGCTTACTTTATATATAAAGGTACTAACTATATAACCTTTAAGTATCCTTCTAAACCTAAGGCCTTTATTAGTATATTAAAAACTATAACTATTATTAAGGAAGTAGCTACTACTAAAATAAAAAACTAAACCCTATAGCTAATAAGACCTTCCTACTAAGGATAAGTATAAAAGAAAGTTATTTAGTAATTAATTTACTAAGTTTATAAAACCTACTAGAAAGAAACCCGCTGTAAACAAAGCTTATTATGGTATCTAATAAATATAGTATCTCTTTATAAACCTTTTTCAATATCAAAGTTAATAGTTATACTTTTATAAATAACTAAGTAACTTTATTATTAAAAATCTTTTATACTACTTTTTATACTAACGTATATATAGTAAGTCGCCTACTTTTTACTATCCTTTTACTATTTATATAAGTTAATCAGACTATATCGTATAAAATTAATTAAAACTACTTATTAGCCTCTTCTTTAGAGGTCACTTAAACTACTTATTAAGTTTGTACATTATATTTAGTCTTTCTTCAACTACTTTACTACCTCCTGCGTAATATACCTCCCCTTATATAAGTACTTACCTAAGGTGTATTTTCTCCTTTAGTATCAATAATTCCTTTTTCTACCTAAAACGCCTTAGCTTTAGCTATATTAAGTAACTATCAAAGACGTAATTAGTTTTTTTAGCCCTTTAGCGGTTACTAAGTAGTTAACTTGCTATATGAAGCCTGTATTATAGTTCTTAGCTTTAAGATATAAAGCCTATATTATAGTTCTTAGCTTTAAGAAAAGCTAACCTATATACTAACTTACTAATACCTTTGGTTGTTAAGTTAACTACTTTTTATAATAGTATTAGTAAGCTGCCTTAATATTAGTCAATCCTTTTTTTAAGTAAAATAAAGCTTTATACGGCCTTACGTACTATAATTAGTGTCTTTAGGTCCTAAAAGCCTTAGCTACTTAGCTATAAGTTAGATAGTATTAGCGTCTTTAGCCTAGAATCTGAATAGGAAATTATAACTTTAGGATTAAAAGGTATAAGGCCAGCCTGTTAGAAACTAGCTTATAGGTTCTTTTTACTTACTAAAGTAAAAAAAGCTATATTAAACGTTAAAAAGAAATCGTTCTTAGTAATTTATATAATTTATATTTATATTAATTTCTTAATTTCCTTAGTATATAAAGCCTTTAGTAGACTAAAATAACTAATATTAAGAGGCTAAAGCTTATATAATAAATAAAAAGGTATATAAAGAGTAGTAATATTTTATTTCTTATAGTAGTTAATAAAGTTAGTAGATTTATAGCTGTTATAGCCGTTAATAAATAAAGTCTAAAAAGCGCCTTTTATATAAGACTTTATATACTTATTAAAATATTCTAACTAATTTAAGCTAATCTTATTTATAGTTTATTTATTTTTACTTATATAAACGCGTTATAAAAAAGCACTTTGCTATTTATATACTAAGAGAAAAGGTAATATTTACCTTTTACAATAATATATAAAGGTAACGCCTAGCTATTTATATATATACCCTAAATAATAAAAACCTATTTATAATTACTAGGCTACTTTATATAAGGCCTTATATAACGATTAAAGGTTATAATAACCTTTACGTATAAAAGTATTCTTATTAAGAATCTAGTCTTATTAGAATTATAGATATTATTATTAAGTATTTTATACTTTATAATTATGTTTTATATAAGCGCAAACCAGGCTTATATAATTATAGGATCTTACGCTAATACCCTCTAATAGTTAATACTATATTAAAAACGCGGTTTTAGTTATAGTTAGCGTTATATAAAGTTCTCTGCTTACCATAGTCTAATACGCGTTACGTTACGTTTACTAAGGAAGTAATTAGTTATATCTTATTTATCTTTAAGTTATAGTAAAAATCTTTAATTAACTAAGTTAATAACTTATTTAAGAATTATAGATTCTTTTACTAAAGTTATTTTTATGAAATTTGTATACGCTTTTTATTATAGTAGTTAGCTATTACGTTAGCGTTAAAGTATTATTTATAGGATGCTATGGATAGTAGTGGCCTCTTATATAGATAGTTTTAGGTCTTTTTTAATAGCTTTAAGTGTTAGGATAATACCGCTTTTATTTAAAGAAGAACTTATTATCGTACGTAGAGGAAAGTTATTATAAAGGGAAAAGGTGTAGATAGAAGCAGAAGTAGGGCGCTCGCTATAATGGGCCACTTACTCTATATGTACGTTAATTAATTCTAGGAAAAACTTTTATAGGTGATAAATTTCTATAGGTGGTATAAAGGGTATAATAGTTTTTAAGCTATAATAAAAACTTTAGGTTAATAATAGTACTTGTTAAAGTTATCTTAAGTAATTAGTAAACTATACGTTTTAAAATAAAATTATTAATCTTATAAATTAGTATTAACTTAGGACTAAAAATAAAGTATAAAATAAAAGTATAGCTTTTACTAGCTTTTATAAACCGCTAGCTACGTTAAGCTCTTATGCTAGCTTTCTAAAGGACCTTAATTAAATTTATATTTAGGTAGGTAACCTAAGTTATAAGGTTTCAATAGTCTTAGTAATAGGTTTAACAAAGCCATTACTAGTACGTTAGTTATACTATTAGTAACTTAGCCTATTAAGGTTTTATAATCTTAGTAGTTACTCTACTAAAGCTGTTATTAATACGTTAAGCTATAACTTAGTAATAAGTTATAGATAACGTTATTAATAGCCGTAATTAAATTAAGGTCTAAGCTAGTAGTTACTTTGTACTGTTAGGTACTTATACTATATTAAGATATTATAATCTAGTATAGGCTAAAGGTACTATACTATTAGGTTATATATACTTTAATTTCCTTTTCTATAAGGCAAAGTATATAAACTACTTATTAAGGGCTAAAATAATAACTTATACTAAATATAGCTACTTAGTACGTGCTTAATCTATATAGTCTTACCTATTAGGCGTCTTTATTAAGGTAAAGAGTCTTTTAGGCGTAGTATCTTTTTGTTTATACTAAAGGTATTTATAAAATATAAAAGAATATAAATACTTATTATTAAAATATAATCAACCTTACTAAGTAGTATTACTATAGTAGGTAGTACTAATAAGACCTAAAAGGTCTAAAAGACTCCTTAAAATACCTAATAAAAGAAGATATCCATGAAATAAAGTTAAGATAAAACCGGATCTAAGATATCTGTTAAAGTAAAGGTTAACATAAAACCGGATATAAAATATCTATAATAAGATTAAAATAAAACAGGACTACCTAGATACCGGTTTTAGGATAGTTTCTAGTTAAACTAAGTAGAAGTTCCCTATTAGGGTATCTTTGTTAGCTAAAGGATTTTTATTATATAAGGAAGCCCTTTTTCCTACCTAAGGGTTAGTTTTAGTTACAACTATTATTAAAAAAAACAATTAATAAAAGCCACCTTTTAACCTACTATCTACCTATTTATAACCCTATTTCTATTAGCCTTACAGTATTATAAGTACCAAAGGTTTTTAAAAACGTTCTTTCGGGCTCTATAGTCGCGTTTAAGCTAGTAGCCTTCAAAGCGTGAAGTATTATAGTATTAACAGTTATTAGTTACTTAATACTATAGTAAGATTTTAATAATAATTTTAGTAGTGTCTAAAGTAAAAGATTTAGAGTATACTATAACAAGGGCCTAATCTCTCTAAATCTATACTGTTTTATTTTGTTATTATTAGGCTTTTCTTAAAAAAATTTTAGTTAGTAGTTTTCTTTCTTAAAGCTAAAGTCTGAGTTTCCTTAATTTATATATCCTTTAAGTTTTTATTAGAATTACTCCTTAAGGTCTCTTGGCTTATATATATTTCCTCTTATATTAAGGCGTTTTACAATTTACTGTATTAACCTATAAATAGTCTTACTTAGGTAGGGTTACTAGTAGATCTCTTATAGCGTATATGTCTAATAGTCTATAGATATCTTATAAGTTATATTCTTTTATATTAATAGGTTTAAAAGGTTTTTTATCTACCTTAAAGTACTGGTTTATATATTAGTTTATAGTATAAATAATGTAAGAAGGTGGTAGGAACTATAAAGAATATAAACTTTTTAGATCTATCTTTAGTTTATAAGTTCTTAAATCAATTACATTACTTAAGAGAGAGTAGTTTAGGCTTTTAGCTTTATTTTACTTTAGTAATTAGTCTTTATATAGGACTTTTAAGTTATATTCCTTATTATTTAGTATAAGGTATAACTAGTCCTTTGTTTTATATTTTACTACTAATATCTTTAAAGGTAGTTTTTTTAGGTGTTATCTTACTTATTATTTATTATTTTAGTATACTAAATAGTTATTATTACAGTAGGTAGTTTAAAAGGCTTACGTAAGTATATCTTTCTAAGTAATACTAAGGTTCTTAGCTTTTTTAGGTATAAGATAAACCCTTTTTTTAAGACGTTTATAATTACTAGTATAGTATCTTTATAAGAAAGCTAACTTATAGGCCGGTAGAGTAACGTTAGCTAATAATTAGTAAGCTATTAGTAGTAATTATTATAGCTAAAAAGAGAAGGCGTAAGGTGTATAGCCTTATATTATCTAACTTAAAGTCTAAATATAATAATAGACCTATATTTTATACCTTTCTTAGTTATAGCTCTTAGCTATACACTCTTATATTATATTAAGTAGCTACTAGTTAGTTAGTCTAATAGAGACTATAGTAGTAACGGCCTTAGGTACCAAGATAGATAGTACTACTAAGGGTTAGGGGTTTATAGTAGTCTAGTTAGTTAGTATAGTACTAAGTATTTACTATTTAGTAAGTGTTAAGGTTAACTTACTAAATAAAAGTAATTAACGTATTATAGTTAAATATCTAATAGTAGTGTTTTTTACTAATAAGTAGCTAAGATTAATACTTAATAAATAGTAATTAGGTTTATTAGCATATTAGTAATTTAGTTAGCTTATTACGTATATTGTAATTAATTATATACTTAGTAAGCGTAAGTAGCTTATAGCGTATATATATATATAGTAAGTAGACTATTATAGTAAGTAAGACACTTTCTTATACCCTCTAACTATTTTCTTAAGTTAATTAAGTTATATTATATAAATTAATTAAAACTTGTAAGACTAATAGTAAGAGGGTAAAAGAGATAAATAGGTTAAAAGGTGGCTTTATTGTTATGTGTAGTAAAAGTAATCTCCCTTTTTCTAATAGGGGGAAGATTAAGAGTTATATATACTTTTAGATACTTAATAGTAAGTATTAAGGTATTTCTACTTTATTAAGCCTTTTTTAGCTTAGTTAGATAACGCTTAGATAATTATATCTAAGCTTTGCAGTAGTTAACTAACGCTTTATTAACGCTTAGTTAACGCTTAGTTAACGCTTAGTTAACGCTTAGATATTGCTAAGATAATTATATCTAAGCTTTACAGTAGTTAACTAACGCTTTGTTAACGCTTAGTTAACGCTTAGTTAACGCTTAGATATTACTAAGATAATTATATCTAAGTTTTGTAGTAGTTAACTAACCTTATTAACCCTTTTATTAATAATCGTATTATTACTATTTTTAGTAATAAAGTATTTTTAGTTTTCTTAAGTTAATTAGATTCTAGTATTAAGTACCCTAGAATACTTAAAATTAAGTACCCTAGAGTATTTTAGGGCTTTTAAGGCTTATAAAACTACTTATTATCCTCTGTCTTAAAGGTATCTTAAAGTACCTAATATATTTATACGTTATACTTAGTCAGTCTATAATTACTATATTACCGTCTATATAATTTACTTACCTTCATATAAGTACCTTTCTAGCGTATATTTCTACCGTTAGTATTAAAAATCTTTTTTCTGCTTAAATTATCTTAGCTTTAGCTACGTTAAGTAACTCCTTGAGACGTAATTAGGTTTTTTCTTAGCCCTTTAGTACTTACTTAATACTTTATTTAATATATAAAGCCTATTGTTCTTAGCTTTAATAAAAGCTAGTTAATATACTAACTTAGTGTTAAAGGTATAAATATTTACTACCTACTATACCTTTATTGCTTTATATTTCCGCTATTATAGCAGATTATATAAGTAACCTATATATATATATATATATATAATCTACTAAAATAGTAGATTAAGTTATATGTTAATTATGTAAGCAATGTGATTACGTAATCTATAAGAAGGATTAAGAAGATAACTCTAAAGGCTAGAATAAAAGTATGCCTTATTAGAGTTATACGATTAAGTTATTCCTTACAGCTGGAGTTTATCTGCTTATTAATTAGGATTGATTTCTAATCTATTAGTTTTATGCTTACGCAGACTAGATGATTCTAGTAAGCTGGTTTACTCTATATAAACTACTAGATATCTCTATATCTAGATACACTCTCTAAGTAAGCACGCAGACAAATAACAATCTAACTATTATAATTTCTTTACTATAATAGTCCTTTTATCCTTATAACTCCCCTTTATAAGAATATTGAGAAAGAGAGAAGACTACTCCTCTTAAGACTTATATTGCTGCTTTTATAAGTCTTTATTACTTAATAAGAGGTTTTATCTCTTGAGATACTTCTAGGGTACTTTATACCTTTAGGCATAAAATACCCTTTACCTATTACTATTGTGCAACAGAATCTAAAGTACTTTAACAACGTTATTAATACTATATATAGCCTAGACTATTAGAACTACAAATATAATAAAGTTCTATTAAAGATAGGTACGTTATATAAAGTTAAAATATATAGAAATTTTACTAACGTTTATAAGGCAACAGCTTTTAGACCGGATTAGTAAGATAGTTATTAGTAGCGTGTTAGTTACTAAGAAACCTTACGATAGACGTTAATCTTAAAGGAGGTTAGTAGTAACGAATAGATCAGAATTCAGAACATTGTCTGGACGGCGCGCCTGAGTGCGTGTGTAACTAGGCTGTTATAGTCATGTAGCCAAAAGGCCATTAGCTGATGAGGTGACAAGCCGAAATAATATTCGTTACTAACAATGGTTTCATAAGCACGATACAAGGCCATAGGCCCGTATGATTATAATAAAACTATTAGTTTACTTATTTAGATAGTTTGTTTATTAACTATGTTATTATTTAAAAAGTTAGTTAATAGAAAAGCCTTTATAGATAACTTTAGCTTAAGTATACCTAACGTAGTATGACTTCTAGTCTGTTAGTGTCCCTGGTCTTAGAACTTTTAGGCTTCCACCGACAGGCAGGTGCTGCCCGTGCCCTGTGTGCACGGGCGAGAAACATGACTGGTTCACCCGCGTCCCCCCTTTCCCTTCTTAGTTAGTCGTTACCGTAAAGTAGTTACTTGACGAGTCCCTCTCCCTCGGCTTCCCCTCCCCCCTTCCCACTGCCCCCGACCCCTGGATCTAGCCGGTCCTTTGTAGCCGTGACACCTCTAATGCGGCGGAAGTTGCAGCAGCGGGCTAGTTTTGGTTGATTAGGTTGAGACGTCTCTGGGCAGACTTTGGGTTACCTGAGTAGGGTCGCCTTTACCCATTCCACGCAGAGAGGTGCACAGGATGCCCTCACCTCATATCAGCACTTCGGCCACCTTCTCGAACGCAGGCACGTCGCAGTCGCCGTCGCACAACCACCATCATCCGGACCAGGACCAGGATCAGGTCCAGGACCACCGATATCTGCCCCAGCAGACCCATCAGTTCCATCGGTCTCACCCCTTGTGGACGCAGCAACAGCAACAGCAACAGCAGTCATACCAGAAGCAGCACAGACTGTCCAGATCGTTCCCCTCGTCGACGAACCAACTGGCTGCCCCTCGTCACCAGATTGGCACACGCTCCGACCGACCGCAGGCTCCGGTCTCATCTTCGCTTGGTAACCGTCTCGACGGAGGCACAGGCACAGGCATTGGCACATACTTTTCGCGAAAGACACCCTCACCACTTCCTCGAACTTCCTCGCTCCTCCCGCCGCCACAGTCTCCTGCACCATTTACGACGACAGCAGTCGACGTCGTAACCCATGAGAGCACCATTTCCTACTCTGAATTCGACTCTGAAGCTCCATCATACCTCAGACCCTCAACTACGCACTCACGATCAAGTAGCACCGGTTTGTCGGCCGAGGGAATCCGAAACTTCAATCGCTGGTCTGCCTCTACAACTTCAAGTCGAGCATCCACTCAGAACCATCGCGCGACCAGTTCTCATGCACGCCGTTTGAGCGTAGATGCTTCCACGCTACTTACATCTAGCAGCACGTTCGCAAAGAACCAGTCGCCGCAAAGGCTGCCGAGAAACAGGAGACGGTCCAACTCTAGCGAGGCTTCTTGGGGGACATACAGCGGTGGTAGCAGGTTGCGCACCTACTCACCCGCCGGACCAACGCGCGCTGAAGGCCTGTCTACTGTTTTTGCACCACATCAGCTTGGCTATTCTCTGGGCACCGAACCATCGCTCTCCGAAAACGCTACGAGGGCGCCGCCAGGTGCGTCTCGAGCTTTCAAGGGCGGCTCAGCAATCGAGCAAAACCAAGCCTGGGATGCATTCTCCGCCCCTGGCCGGAGAGGAACAGCTGAACCGGACCCACAGCAGCTACCTCGCGCAGCTATGCCGTCCGATCGCAATGGGGAGGTCTCTCAGATGAGAGGCCACTCTCGTAACCGGTCCCAGACCGCCAAGGGGAGTACTGACACTACTGGATCTTCGCGTGGAAGGGACAGAGGAAATAGGCCACCTTCCCAGAAAGCCATGCTTTCGCGGGCACTTCAAAAAGCAAACACGGCCGTTCAGTTGGATAACGCGCAGAACTTTGAAGGCGCGAGACATGCTTACGCAGAAGCATGCGATCTTCTGCACCAGGTGTTGGCTCGGACCTCGACCGATGAAGATAGACGGAAACTCGAGGCGATCGTGAGTGAATCAACGGCCGTAAGTATGGATTGCCTGGGAACACAAGGCTGACTAGTCATTAGCGCCGGACATACACTAGCCGCATCGAAGAACTGGACCAGATGGCTCCCATTCAGCCAGTGTCAGAAGGAAAAGCCCTGCCAGCAAGACCAGAAAGCCTGGGTCTGCGCTTGAACCCCAGTTTGCAATTTGATGACGACGATCTAGAGGAGTCTGCTGGCCTAGAAACTGCGGCCCTCTCCAGGATTCTGAGGGAGGGAAGTCGGAGTTCACCGAATTACGGTGGCCCCGGGTTGCCCATTTCGCGGATGCAAACCCTCGGGGAGCCCTCGAGAAGTTCGTCCGCAAGGTTGCCAGAGCAGTATCCTTTGCAGTCCTCATTTTCGAGGTCACCGCTCCGTGACCGTGCATCGGACGAGCAACTCATCTTCCAGATACCCACCGAGGATGCCTATATGCCTCCGCCGCTTTCACCGCGCAGACCTCCGTCTCCCAAACTTGATGGCCGAAGCAGCCCAGACGGACCTGTGAGATCGGACTTTTCTCTCACCGCAAGGCGGACTAGTCAGAGTCCCCGTCACATCCGAGACTCGAGCCGAGAATCCAACTCCTGGTTAGACCCTATCGACGAATCTGGGGATTCCACAGCCTCTTCCGTCCATTCCCGATCATCTTCAGCCATTGTGAGGCGGAAGCACATTCGTGCTCCGAGCGGCGCTACTGAAGCCGAGTTTGATGCAGCATTGGATGCAGCCGTTGAAGCAGCCTACGACGACGGCTACGAGCCAATGGGACTTTCGGAGCCTGAAAACTATGGGTTTGACGATCCTATTGTAGCGAAAGCGTTGCGTAAAGTTGAGCTGGCTAAGGAACGTGTCCGACAAACAGAAAGGGAAGTCTTCGAGCAAGCAAATGGGGCAGAAAAGCGGACACGGAGCCAAACAGAACAACAATCTGACAAAGATGTTGTACATGAAGATTTCTATGACGATGGGTCTTCTGACGAGGAGGAACGCATCCTGGAGGAGATGACGCGTGACTACTCGGTTGACGAGTTTGCTTTCAATCTGGCATCTCATCAAGTTGCAGCCAGGAATTCGGGCTCGAGCGACTTGGCCGAATCGTCTTGGCAAGCAAATGCGGTATCAACAGATGCAGTAAGCGCGGAGGTTTCCACGTCACCGCCTGATCCCGTTGTCACCTCTAATTTTCCTGGAGCCGGAAGCCCGAAAGCTCCGCCACCGGTGCAAGCCCTACCAGAACTGCCTGTCAAAAAGTCCTTCTCAGCGACAACCCCATCTCCAGGACCCGGACAGAGTGTCCGGAGTAGACGGATGTCTGGGCAAAACCCCAAGCAACTAAAGATTGAGACTTCCAAGCTGTCGCAGTTTGGCGACCCTGGGCGGCGGTACAGTGTTGCTCAGGCATCAAACGGAACACATGGGATCGATTTCGATACTTCCGTCATGAACGGCCCCGCCGATACGAACGACTCGGTGGGTCGACCATACTCGCCCCCGGAAGGCATAAGCCCAACTCAACCAGTACCTCCCACGCCGCCGCTTGGTCATTCTAGAAGCCGTGACAGTGAGGACTTTACTGGGAGCCATTCCGGCTCACCGTCCTTTAGGCCTCCTCTGAGGAAGAACTTCTCATCTTCGAGTTTAAGAAGTATGAAGAACCGCAACCTGTCATTGTCCAACTTGGATGACGCTTCTGACATGTCACCTGGCACTCCATTGAGCAGCAGCTTTGGCGTTAACAGCAGGTACCCGGCGATGCCAACTTTGCCCACACCCTTGGCGGCGGCTTTTAGGGACAAATTTACGTCGAGCTCTGCCGGTGGCTTATATCTCTTTGACGATAGTCTCCATTCCCCGCAGAGCCCGGGTTCGCCGAACCCGCTCCAAGCCGATGCCCCAGTCCCGCTTGAGCCCTGTCCAACAGACTACCTGCTACGGCCATTCTGGCTAATGCGATGCTTGTATCAGACACTCGCTCACCCTCGTGGCGGTTATCTGAGCAATAAGCTTTTTGTTCCAAGGGATGTGTGGAAGGTGAAAGGTGTCAAGATCCGGAACGTGGAGGACAAGGTGGCAACGTGTGATTATCTCACGGCGGCGCTCCTTAAGTTGGCGAGGGTCGACACGTGCGATGCCGATGCTGTACTTGAGGAGATGCAGTCTTTGGAAGGCATCTTGGAACAAGTCCAAGCCAGTTTGACGCGAAAGTTGGGAACCGATGTCGGCGTTCAAAATTCCAGCATGCTCTTTCGAGATGCATCCAATTCGGCCGAGATTGAAGCGGCAATCAGCGTGCCACGCTCAGCCAGTGTTTCAGGGAAATCTTCATCCTTTTCGTGGCGGAGATTAAGATCCAAGAATTCGGCAGCGGGCTTAAACAGCTCGTTCAACGCCAAAGGGAACGGGCCAGAAAGTGGTAAGGAATCTCCAGGTCCGGAGACGCTACCCATGACGGACCATCCAACGAGCCGCCCGTCAAAGAGAGATCCGGGCAATGCGCAATTCACAGGACCGAACGCACATTATATGGGATCTCTCGCCCGACTGTTCGACGCTGCCCAGACAATTGGTAGGAGTTCTCATCGCCTTTACTTGTCTTTCAAGAGACCATTGGTTAACTGACAAACCATGCAGATCAAATCGCCCGCCAGGTCGAAGATCCTGGCCTGAGGCATGCCGACAAAACACAGGTTGGCCTTGAGCTGTGCACTCGACACGCGGCAGAGTTCTTTGGTTTCTTCATTTGCCGATTTGTGCTATCCGACCTGAGTGTGTTGTTGGACAAGTTCATCAAGAGAGGGAGCGAGTGGGTTCTTGCATGAGATAACGGAGCATCTATTGCGTTCAACAAAGCGACTACACGTGGTATTATTTTGGGTTTAATTATTAGTACCAATGACATTAGGGGGAGAAAAAGGGGCCAAACCACAAGGCCGGACAAACAGGAACGGGATGGAGACAACTCCACAGGGGACATTTATGGCCTAAGCTAGATACCACAAGATCTACAAATATTATCTGCATTTGATCAACAACTGGACAGGTGAAATGAAGCTGACACCTTGAACAATGTACCTAGTTGGCGAGGAGCTGATGTTCAACAGCCGAGACATTACAGCCCGGGATTGAAGAATACTGGCCAATAGAAGAGCCGGCGAGCGTACCCCACATGAGCTTGAATTGTTAATGGTCCCTATGTCTAATTAACATCAAGCCTGAATCTAACCTTTACACCTTGTCGTCTCCTCCGTCATTGGGCCATTTGAACAGCGAGTTTGAGTCTGCTCGATGCTGAACAGTACACCTTGATGCGCGGCCCCCCAGCGACAAGCGTGCGCTTTACGCGGGACCGGTTGGTCAGTATTCCACGCCAATTGCGACAGCATCTTTATTCGCCTTGCCAAACCTCGACGTCGCATCCTGTTTCTTGCAGCAATATCTCTGGGCAACGGCCACAGCACCGCCCGCTGCAACACAAGACGTCGGTATGGAGTTATTATGGACATAACCGGCTCTTCCACTGCGGCTTGCCGAACTATGCAAAGCCTGCAGCGCCTTCACGTTCTGCCCTTGAGGAACGAATTCTTGCCATCCCCATCGAACGGTATCGAAATTTTTGTATCGTAGCCCACATCGACCATGGCAAGAGTACGCTTAGCGACCGCCTGCTAGAGATCACCGGCACCATCTCCGCCAGCGATGCAAACAAACAGATTCTCGTAAGTGGTGCACTGTGGCTGCGGCGCCATACCTACATGGTATCGAGGCCAGGAAGCTAACTGAAGCATCTCTCCATAGGACAAGCTAGACGTCGAACGTGAGCGAGGCATCACAGTGAAGGCCCAGACCTGCACCATGATATATAACTACAAAGGAGAAGACTACCTGTTGCACCTCGTCGACACCCCAGGTCATGTCGATTTTCGAGCCGAGGTAACGCGGTCCTACGCCAGTTGCGGTGGTGCGCTGCTGTTGGTCGATGCCAGCCAGGGTATACAGGCTCAAACCGTGTCCAACTTCCACCTTGCATTTGCCCAGGATCTAGCTCTTATTCCTGTTGTCAACAAGATAGACATGCCCTCTGCCGATGTGCCCAGAGTTCTCGAGCAGATGCAAACATCATTCGAGCTGGAACCTTCTTCGGCCGTCCTCGTGTCAGCTAAGACCGGCAAGAATGTGGCCAACATCTTGCCCGTGGTTGTGGAACAGGTGCCGCACCCCATTGGCGAGATCTCCAAGCCCCTGCGGATACTACTGGTGGATTCGTGGTACGACAATTTCCGGGGTGTCATTCTTCTCGTCCGTGTCTTTGATGGCCAGGTCAAGGCCGGTGACAACCTCATCTCGTTCGCAACTGGCCACAAATACACCGTTGGCGAGGTTGGTATACAGTATCCAAACGCCGTTCCACAAAGTGTTCTTCGAGCTGGACAGGTCGGCTACATCTACTTCAATCCAGGCATGAAGCGCATTCAGGATGCGAAACTTGGTGACACGTTTACAACTGTTGGATCGGAGGATGTAGTCAAGCCGTATCCAGGCTTTGAAGAACCTAAGCCAATGGTTTTCGTCGCAGCGTTCCCGACTGATCAAGGCGATTATACACGCCTCGCAGACAGTATAAGCCAGTTGGTTCTTAACGACAGAAGCGTTACCCTGCAGAAAGACTATTCCGAGGCATTGGGAGCGGGTTGGCGACTGGGATTTCTCGGTAGCTTGCATTGTTCTGTATTCCAGGATCGGCTGAAGCAGGAACACGGCGCAAGCATCATCATTACCGACCCAACAGTGCCAACTAAAGTCGAATGGGCCGATGGATCAGAGACGATATACCAAAACCCGGCCGAGTTTCCCAGCCAGGATGAACACCGAATGCGTGGCGCAACTGTATACGAGCCGTACGTTCACTGATCCTCTTCCCTTCTCCCGTATCTACTCGCCACTAACTACATATAGCTTCGTAACAGCCACAATAACTCTTCCAGAGGAGTATCTCGGCCGAGTCATAGAGCTCTGCGAAAGTGTGCGTGGAGAGCAGAGAAGTTTCGAGTTTTTCCACGCCACACAGGTTATTCTGAAGTACGATATACCTGCGGCTCAATTGGTTGACGATCTATTTGGTAAATTGAAAGGTGCCACGTGAGTTATCGCGATGCTGAATGGCTGCAAGCATTGCACTGACAACTAGGGCAGCAAGGGGTATGCAACTCTAGACTACGAGGATTCCGGATGGCGAGCGAGCCAGCTCACAAAGCTGCAACTTCTCGTTAACAAACAGCCCGTTGATGCGATCTGCCGTGTCATCCACACATCTCAGGCCGAGCGCCTTGGCAGGCAATGGGTAACCAAGTTCAAAGAACATGTCGACCGGCAAATGTTCGGTAAGTACCATTCCATTGTATTATGAGATTTGCAAAGCGGTGGTCTGACACGCATGTCTCTTCAGAGGTGGTCATTCAGGCGGTAGCTGGAAAACGGATTGTTGCTCGTGAAACCATCAAACCGTTCCGAAAGGACGTGCTTGCGAAGCTTCATGCTGCTGACATCACTCGTCGAAAGAAGCTGCTGGAGAAGCAAAAGGCTGGCCGCAAGCGTCTACGTGCCGTTGGAAATGTGGTTATTGACCAGTCCGCCTTTCAGAGCTTTCTCTCGAGGTGAGGAACATATCAGTCAGGAACTAACCAGCTCAGATAATTCTGTTCAATGTCGACAGATTTATGTGGTTACGGGTTGCGAAAGCGCCTCTGTTGTATTAAAACCGTGTAAAATTTCGATGTAGTATAGTTGCGACCCTCACAACAGTGCCGCTTGTCGTGTTGTCATCATCCTCTAACGTGCTTGCCTTGCAACACGGCAACACACCTGATGCTTGTTGGCTTTGGTGTTCCGGGTTTTGGCAGCGGGTAGTCTCCCTTCGAGTTTACATAACCGTCGTATCTGTGGGATGAAGGCCAAAGTCTAGACAGGCAGTATTCTTCACGGCAGCCCGTTACTTAACATCTATAACGTTACACACTAGCTGTTGGCTTTGTCCTCGGCAGGTGTCTCGGGGACTGGCAACTCGAAACCGATAACTACGGGATCCGTCCGAGACTTGCCGAGCCCGCCGCTGAGTGTTGCTTCTAGCTGCCTAAGTTTTGGCGGCTGGCCTGTTCGTTCGTCTTCATCCAGCTCGAACATTCTATAGTCGCCGTTGAAGAACCAGTATCCCGTTACGCCAAGGCGCAAGAAACCGGAATGGGAGACGACAAAGACAAGCTTTTCCTTGCGCTCACAAAGGCTATGAATACAGGCCTGAGCGCGTCTCAAGATAGCTTCCCTCGTAAACGCATACTTGGCTCCAGCAAGAGACGTCTTCTCTGGGTACACCGGGTCTACGGTGGAGAAGTCGACGTTGGAAAACTCTGCCTTGAGGTTGGCGATGCTGCTGCCCGTGTCACAAGGTTTCGCCGAGTTCTCTGGTGAAGATTAGCAATGTGGCTTCTGAGCCCCTTTATCCTTCTCACGGAATTTCCCTCGGCTTGATCAATGATACCTTGCCATCGGGCATCAGCTTGGATACGCACGCCCTTTTTGATCAACCAGTCCAGCGACAGAAGAGCGGTCTGGATCGTCCGTCTCATTGGGCTAACGATGATGAGAGCATCCGTCTCATTGCCGAAGCGCTGCAACAAATGCTCCCTCAACTCTTGGCACTGCTCCAAGCCCAGAGACGACAGGTCGGGGTCATGAATGTTCCAGTCCTGTGCTGGTATATTAGACTATTGCACGTTCAAGAGCGAATGGACGGCAGGGTAACTCATGATCAATGTTATGCATGGCTTGAGCATGACGGATGAGTACTACGGTCTGAGGCATGTTGCCGACTTGAGTGTAACAGGCAAAGGAATCAGTAGAAGAATCTCTGGTTTTTTGAAGGTGAACGAGTGGTAATATATTACCATTGAGTGCTTTGGTGAGACAGATACTTAATCACTTACTGGCTGACAACCAAGCCAGCAGCAGCACATGGATGAGCCAGGACGTATGGAAACATTTCCGAAAACGGAACTCATCATATACTCCGAGGTCGGAACAGCCACTGAAGCATGAGTGATGTAGTACATACTGTTAATTGAATATATGCTATATATGTATACTTCTGTACCAAGACACTAAGCCGGCTTTAGTGATGCGAAGCTACAGTGGGGTTTTCTTCCTGCGAAGAACGTACCTGCCAGCATAATCAGAGAACCGAGCACAAGAAGCTACATAGGGGCCTTACTACGTAAGCTAAGCCAGTGGGTGCGACGGGAGAGCTCTGAGAACTACCTGAGAAAGCCTCTTGTCGTCAAAGGATCAGGAGCTGCTGTGCCAGTCACATGGCGTATCAACAACACCCACCAATTTTACCATTCCTCGAACCATCCAACCTCTTGGCCGAGGTCTAATAAAGGCCAACATGTCCGACGTCACCGAATTATTCAAGGTAAGTCCAATCCTCAGTCTGTGCTTGCAATTTCTTGCTGATCAGATGCATAAGGTTGGCAGCGCTGGAAAGAGGAAGCTTGACGTAGTACGAGATCCCAGTAAGTTCCTCCCCTTGCCATTGCGATGCTGTCCTGGCACAGCAAGAGTCAAATTAACAGAACGAAGATGAAGTATACAAATCAGCCAAGCTGAGCGCAGCTGATGCCATCAGTCGACATGCGAGCGCAGAGGACGATGACAATATTCCTGCTGGACCGCCACTTCCACCCGGAGACGACGAAGACGACAATTACGGACCCGAGATACCCCCCGACGACGAAGAAGGCCGATTCTTTGGCGGAGGAATAACGAAGCAGGAGTCCGAGATTCTTGACTACGTAGACGGCCGCGGTGAGGAATCTGCAGCCCCCGAAAAGATCGATGCTGGCTGGGTTCGGAAAACGGCATTGAACTTCGAAAAGCGCATCACTAAAAACGCCGAGCTACGCGCAAAGTTCGCCGACGACCCTCAAAAATTCATTGAGAGTGAAGCCGATCTCGACGCCGCTATCAAGGACCTCTCCATCTTGGCAGAACACCCCGACTTGTACCCCCAATTCGTTAAGCTGGGATGCGTTGAGAGCCTAGTCGGCTTGCTGGCCCATGAAAACACAGATATAGCTATCGACGCAGTCGAAATCATCGGCGAGCTCATTGACGAGGATGTCAATGCAGCAGACGAAGACTGGGACTCCCTGGTCGATGCACTCCTGAGTGCAGATTTGATCGGCCTACTTGTATCGAACTTCTCCCGCCTGAACGAGGATGATGAATCCGACCGCAGCGGCGTCTACCACGCTCTCGGCGTCATAGAGAATCTGCTCTCCAAGACGTCAAACGCGGAAAAGGTGGGACAAGATACAACACTGGTCAAATGGCTCTTGGAAAGAGCACAACGCAAGGAATACCCAGTGTCCCAGAACAAGCAGTACTCTACGGAGCTGCTGGACATTATTGCGAACGCTTCGCCGGTGACACGGCAGAGGCTAGTTGAGATGGATGCAGTCGACGTCCTGTTGCAACTGGTTTCGGCGTATCGCAAACGCGACCCCGAAAAAGGAGGTGAAGAGGAAGAGTACATGGAGAACCTCTTCAACGCTCTTGTTTGCATTGTAGACGAACCGGAAGGCAAAAGCAAGTTCCTCGAGGCCGAAGGCATCGAGCTGTGCCTGATCATGCTCAAGGAAGGAAAGATGAGCAAGCAGCCAGCGATGCGTCTTCTTGTGCATAGCGTCAACGACGACATGAACGGTGACCTCTGCCGAAAAGTGGTGGATGCCGGTGGCTTGAAGGTGCTCTTCTCCCTGTTCAAAAAGACAACGCAGCACCAGCGGGTGATGGCGGAGAGCCTTTTCGACATATTCAGGTCCTTATTACGTTTTCTGCCTGCTAATTCTGCCGAGAGAATCCGTACATTGGCCAAGTTTGTCGAAAAGGACTACGAAAAACTGGATCGACTCTACGAGTACAGAATAAGATACAAATCCATGCTCGATATGCAGGATAAGAAGATCCAGCAAGAGCGAAGTCGCATGGGTGTTCAAGAGGCCGAGGTCTCGGAGAGCGAGTGGTTTTTGAAGAGGATAGACGAGGGCCTTTACAGCGTCTGGAATATTGACGTTATTTTGGCGTGGCTCATCGCCGAGGATGCCGGCGCGAAGAAGAAGGTACAGAAACTGTTGGCCGCAGACGGCAAAGATCTGGCGGCCATTAAGACGACACTGGAGGAGTACCGACGTGACCTTGATCTAGATAGACCCGAGCATACAGACCTGGCGGATATGCTCACAACGCTCATGAACTTTTTGCGATGAGAACAGGAATTTAAAAGGGGTGCCAGGTTAGCTAGGTGTAATTCTATTGCTGCTACTATAATTACCACTGGATCAAAGTGAGGTGCGTCGTTGCGGAAGCCTTGAGCATACGAGTTGGTAAAGCCATTGTCGCATCGAGTTTCTTCACTGTTTTCTTAGGACCGCATCAACCTATACGTGTGTCTGCAGCCCCTCCGCAAGACCACCGACATTCGTTCGTGTTTGTTCAGGGTGTATACCGCAATTCGGGTCTCGCAATATAAGCATGTTTGGATGGCGTGTGGCAGGTTGACGTGTGTTCATGCGGCACTTGGCGCAACAGGCTTGACCTCGAAAACGGCCTTCAAGAGATCAGCGACAACCTTGTCCTGGCTCTTCTTTCCAGCATCCTTAATCTCCTTGATCTTTCCCTCAGCCTCCTTGTTCGCCTCGTCCTCGGCCGCCTTATTTCCTTGGGAGTGCTACAGAGATCCGTTAGTATGTCATCTTCATTGCCGCCGTTTGCAACATGAATGCCGCACCTCGGACTCAAACTTCTTGAACTCTTCCTCCTTAGAGTTGCGGTATGCCTCGATTTCCTTCTTGGCTTCGTCACGGGCTTCCTTTACCCTCTTTGTGCGGACTGAGGGAACACGGCGTAAGTATGTAACAAAATGTTATCGGTTTGCATCGAGTCGGGGGGAGACCTACACTCTCGGGCTATGGTTAGGTTTGTTAGTATGGGTATGTTTGAGCCAAATATGTTTCCGAGAACAGCGTACCTTTCTGGACAATTTTGGAGGCTTCTCTCTCCGCCTGCATCTCTCGCATTAACAAGAAGGCCCATAGCATCACTTGCGACAAGGTCCACTTACGTCTAGAAGGGTTTGGATACCGGCCGAGTTCTGAGCCGACTGTAGAGCATCAAGTCAGCATGCTGCCCGCTAGAAGAATGATGTTTCGCGTTCGCATCAGACATCCTGACCATTGTGTAGTATCGTCGTAGGTGAAACCGGCGAGCGTAAAGGAGAAATCAACGTAAGGGTGAGGGAGAGGTTTCGAGATGTTGGCCGTTGGATGTCGCGAGGAGAACGAAGCGAATTGGAGAGAGGTGTTGATAGCTGAAAGTGCCGACAAACACCAGCAGCGGGAGAGGCAGCTCCAGTATGAGGTGCGTCGGCGTCAATACGTAAGGCACGGTAGGGAACGGTACGTAGCCGAGATCACAGTGCACCACTGCAACGCACTGAGCGCCGTACATAGATACTTACAGTACAGAACAAAGTACACTTTCGACTCACGCCTGCAGCAGAGTGGAACAAGAATTGATCGGGACCCACCAAAAGTACCTGGTTTCTGTAGCTGCCCCTGGAGATACATACTGCGCTGGCTATGCTGCTTACCGTTTCAGTGACACCAATAGTGATATCGACCTAGTCGGTGCTTTGGATAGTGTACATTCCTAAAGGTACCTCGTAGCCTCAGAGTGTCCACTAGTCTGCGCGGCGAGCGGTTACTCTCTGGGAACGAGGCTCAAACCCCGATGTAAGACCACTTCGACCACAGATTTCAAGGTCACCGCCCCTGAATTGCGCCAACACTGAACCGTCACCAGCTTTGAGGATTAGAAACAAGTCCAATTGTCGCTGGCTATCATGTCCCGGGCCTCGAAACTCACCCTTGCGGCGACATCGCTCTTTGCTGCCAGCACCATCGTCGTCGTTCACTTTCAGCAAAAATTCGAGAAAGAGGCACGTACTTCTTCCTGCGAAGGGCCAAAACCCCTCGAAAACTAGCTGACTAGAGATCTTTTGTAGGCTATGCACCAAGGTGTTGTTCGCGACATTGAGCAGCAGCGCATCAAGCGAGAGCGCCAACTCGACTTCGACATGCAGCGCGCTCTCGAAGAAGAGTACAAACGAGAGCAGACGGTCCGAGATGCGACTGCGCCTATACCACCCGACGGCACAGGCCGATAGCGCCAGTCTTGACAGGCAATCTGACCTCGCTCTGGTGACGACGCTGGCGTGTTGACCGATAGCACGATCGATAGCAGACCCGGCCTCCTGTAAAAACAGACGGCATGTTGTACGATATAGAATTTGGAGGATCTGAAGGAGGACTAAAAGCAGGATACAGAGATACCCCAATAATTCGACCAGACCCAAGCTAGGAGAGGAGCTGGACACACCGACAGACATCGACTCCAAGCACAACTGCCGTCGCCTTGTTCCGGCGTTACCATCCAAGGCCACTTACATCGCAACCTGCTTGGTTTGCTGTCATGATGGCTTGAAGCACTCCACGTACCAGGGGCGATCGATTTGCAGGCCGGGCATGGAGTTGGGTATCGTAATGTCTATGTATATCCTCACTTGTACGAACAATGCATCAAAAGTTTAGACATCTTATTCGTATTGAATGCGTATCCTATCTATCCTTTTTTGCTTTTTGTGATGGTACATGTCATTAGTGCAAGACACATAGAGGCGTCCATCTGCCATTCTACCGCCCGCCGATACTATGGCTCGGGTGGCCAGAACTGGTTCCCAGCCTCTAAGACGCCAAATGCAATCACTAAGAAGACTCCCGCCGCAATCTTCTCAAACCCGTCTGACTTCGCAAGACGCGACCTTCCTCGTGAGAAACCGTTTTCAGTGCTTCATCCCCTTGTGCCACGGTCCCCTTTATCTGATGGAGACTCCGGACCTGTTGGTGAACATGCGAGCTGCAATGTTCATCGACTGCAGCTCCTGGAAGAGAAGTTTCGCCGCGTACGGAATATGAATCTGCGCAATCTTCGTCTTGTTCTTGCATGGCCGGCACTCAAATGACTGCTTCGCGAGGTTTCTGTTCTCTGATTAGGACACGGCTCTATTCCATTGCAGGAAGTGTGTGTATGTGGGGGGAGGGGGGGGGGGCTTACGCGATAGGCGTCATCAAACCGCAAATCTCGCAAACGTGCACTCGGAATGCATCCGAGACTTCGAAAAGTCTCTCCTTGAGGAAGGATGCAGCACCGTGGGCAATCATACAATCACGCTCCATCTCTCCGAAACGCAGACCACCATCACGGGCACGACCCTCGACGGGCTGTCTGGTCATGATTTGAACAGGGCCACGAGCACGCGCGTGGATCTTGTCATCGACCATGTGACGCAGGCGCTGATAGTACGTCGGCCCAAAAAAGACTTGGGCTCGCAGCTTGCGCCCAGTGTGGCCGTTGTACATGATCTCAAAGCCTCTCGATTGATATCCCTGGTCTCGGAGGAGTTGTGAGACTGAGTCAACTGTCACGTCCGTAAAGGGGGTGGCATCGCCTTCCATGCCCTTCAAGGTCGAGACCTTACTGAGAAGACACTCGATCAAGTGAGCAATGGTCATACGAGACGGGATGGCGTGGGGATTGATGATGATATCCGGCGTGATGCCCTCGGCGGTGAAGGGCATATCTTCCTGTCGGTAGGTAACACCAATGGTACCCTTCTGACCGTGACGCGACGCAAATTTGTCACCAATCTGCGGAATCTTGGTTGTTCTGACACGGACCTTGACATAACGGAGACCGTCCTGGTTAGTGGTGACAATGACCTGGTCCACGATACCATTTTCGGTACTTCTGAGAGGAGTAGACGCGTCACGCTTGACGTGTTGGGTTGTCCGCTGGCCCAATTCCGCATTGTCCGGGCTGATGGGCGACGTCTTTCCGATAATGATGTCTTCTCCCGAGACACGAACACCGGGTGCCACGATACCATCGTCGTCCAGCTTGTCATATGTGCCGTGTTTCAAGCGCAACGTGTCACTTCTGAACGGCTTCTCAAACTGCTCGACCAGGTTGATTCCCACACGCTTCTCGCAGTCCGTGTAGGATCGGAAGAACAGACTTCTAAATAGTCCGCGATCGATGCTGCTCTGATTCATAATCACGGAATCTTCCTGATTGTAGCCCGAGTAACAGGCAATGGCGACGATAGCGTTCTGACCGGCCGGCAGTTCTCTGAATTTCAGAAACTCCATGGATCGGGTAGTAGCAAGCGGCTTTTGAGGGTAGTAGAGAATGTTGGCCATGGTGTCCATTCTGCGCGAATAGTTGGTCAGGAAAAAGCCCATGGCTTGCTTGCCCATGGCAGACTGGTAAGTGTTACGAGGGGACTAGAGTCATCGTTAGCCAGTGCAATGGCGGAAGACGTTAAGATGATTACGTACCTGGTTATGATCAGGGAAGGGAATAATACTAGCGCAGATGCCCAGCAGCATACTGGGATGGATTTCGCAATGGGTATACATGTGCGTTGTAGGATTGATCTTCGTCTTTAAACGACTGTTGGGGCCATCCGTGTTGTCCTCGACCACTTGACCTTGTTTTTGCAGCCGGTAGATCTCCAGGTCCTCGGGCGTCATGCAAATCATGGCCGTCTCCTCTTCTTCGGCGTCGAGGTACTCGATGACTCCACTGTGAGCAAGTGATTCCCATGTGATCTTGTCGGCTGGGTTGTCCGGTGGGTTCTCTTGCTGGTCGCGCATCTCGTTGACCGTCGCTTTTTGCAGCACAAGCGAGCCCTGGGGTACTATGCCATTTGCGCCTTGCTCCACAACGAACACGGGTCTCATGACTCTGCCGGCATCGGAGAAGATCTTGAATTCACGGTCTCGGATGTCACGGACAAGTGATACCTCATGAGAGATGACGTTTCGTCGGCGGGTACCCTGAACGTCAGGTACCAAGATTCTCGGGTCTTGATGAACACCGACCCAGACACCATTGAGAAAGACCTTGGTAGCATTGGGATATCTCAGCGGTTCGTACTCCTCGAGCACTTCCATGCCTCGTTGAATCATGTAGTCAATGATAGGCTCAGCGGGCGTGCCTACACTGACGTAGCACATGAGCGACAAGTTCTTGACGAGACCACAAGCTTGACCTTCCGGGGTTTCTGCAGGGCACACCAAACCCCAGTGGGTATTGTGTAGCTGTCGGGGCTTCGCCAGCTTGCCGTCACGACCGATAGGCGTGTTTGTACGACGAAGATGGGACAGGGTGGACGCGAAAGTGTAACGGTTCAACACTTGAGATACACCGGCTGTTGAACTCATGGCCTTCTTCTGGTCTCCCCAGTTACCTGTAGCCAAAGAGTACTTCAAACCGTTGGAAAGAGTCTGGGGCTTGACGCCAAGGGTCAGACTGAACTGCCGGTTTGACTCAACGCAGCGCTTGAGATGGCCAGACAGCTCCTGGTTCATGCGGCGGACGATGTTGCGGAAGAGCTTGGCGAGTAGAGGACCAGCGAGATCGAGACGCTTCTTGCCAAAGTGATCACGATCGTCGGTGTCGCGTCGGCCCAACGCGCACTGGAGCAGCTTGTGGACCATATACCCGAGGAAGAATGCTTTCCGCGTCTCACTACCTTCGCTCTGTGAAATATGCGGCAGAGTTTCTTTCTGGAGGATGTCCTTGGCTGTCCTGACGCGCTTTTCCCTTGGAATGTTGTGGTTGCTGCCTCGCTTGCCAATGAAGTCGAGAGCAACCTCTCTGTCTTGGATACAGAAGGCCTCCTCGATGCATGGTCGCAACATCTCGAGCATCTGGCTGTCATTTCGGTCGTAGCAGATATGATTGAGAATGTCCTCGTCAGAAACCACGCCGAGAGCTCGGAAAACGATGGCAATCGGCAAGTCGGCCTTGACGTAGGGCAGACTGCAGTGAATGGTCTGGCCATACCCGCCCTTCGCTGCGTCGCCCTTGCTATAAAGCTTCAGCATCATGCTGGAAATCAGTCGCGAGCCCTTCTCAAGAGCACTGCGAATCTCAGCTGTGTAAGAATAAGGGCTTGGTTGAGCCTTCTTGAAGACCTGAACGATGTTGGCGGCCGATCGCTCCTGGGCAATGAGAACCTTCTCACTGCCGTTGATGATAAAGTAGCCTCCCTGGTCGTACGGACATTCGTTTAACATGAACAAATCGTCTTCCTGCTCGCTGCTCAAGTGGCAAATCTTGGACTTGACCATGATGGGCATTCTCCCAATGAAGATCATGTCCTTCATGTCATCCGACTTGTTCTTATCAGCGCCATAGTCCTCACCACTTTCCTCCTCTTCCCACTCAAGCTTGGTGGGATGTTCGCCAGTGTTGGCAAGCTCGTCTTGCTGTTCCTCATCGAGTTCGTTCAATGGGATAGGTTTCTCTACCGCAATCGAGACTTTCTTGGTGATCTTAACGTAGAGGGGACTCGCGTAGGTGAGATTTCGATCGCGACATTCGTAGGGGAGTAGCGTTGTGACTTTTCCATCAGCCTCGGTAATGGAGGGTCGGGAGACCATGACAGTGCCAAACTTGACTTCATATCGACGGAGGGCGATGACCTTGTCGCTGTCGGACATGGGATTTGGTTGGTCTAGAGTGATTTGGGAATACTCGTCAATGAGCTCCTGGACGGTAGAAGAGGTAAACTCGTCGAAAGAGTCAACCTGCTGAGAAACCAGGCCCTTGGACTCGAAAAACGAGGAGATGACAGTCCAGCAGTCCTCGGGCGTGATGCTGGTGTCATCTTCTTCGACGTAGCCATCGTAGTCGTATTCGTCGTAGACGTCGGCCATTTTTGCAGTTGGAGGCAGCGGCGCGGGTATGTTCGTTATGTCGTGTGCAACAGCAAAAGTTTTGCCGGTTTACTCGTGTTCCAAGAAATTTGAGTCTGCCTTCTGCGTGCCGATGATGAAGGCGCGACTGGAGGCGAGGGTTGCGATCGATTGAGGTTGGTGGCAAGAGGTGGAAAACCACGATGATGATTAACAATCACGACGCAGAGCCCAGGCGGTTTTGCCTCTTCAGCTCGGTCGGAGCATTCGCGAGGGGGAAAAGGAAACAAGGCTAGCCGTGGAGTTCCGATGCCGGTCGGTAGGGCAATGTCAATCAAAGATGTGACGGTGGTAAGTGGTGATGGTGGGTGGGCGAAACAATTGATCAGCCTCGTTGGACGGTGTTTTTTTCCTCTTCCCCAAATCCCGTCCAGAGGCAGAAGGCAGGCGCAAGAGATGGGTCGGGAGGCTCGAGTGAACTCAGAACGCGGCAAGGGGGCGACGCGCTAGTCTCTACTTGGGCTTCTGGGCGCTGAGTGCGCACATCACTTGCCAATGGGAGCCACGCTTTGACCGGCCGAAGCCCCACATGAGCTCTATCGTCACGTGGTGTGCTGACTGTTCCAATTCGATGGTCATAACATGAGACAGGAATCGTTACTGGAAACCACCTCTGCTGGTCGTTGCATACCAGGTATGGCAAGGGTAAGAAAGGGCAGCAACATCCTTTCTCCTTTGGGAAGCATCGGCACCATCATCCTCCGTCCCAAGACCAGGATGCATCTGAGATATTCCGCGGTGTCAGGTCATCCCGAACAAATATGCTCACTGCACACTCTCTCACTCAGCCCGATCCCTACACGCCCTTTTTCGATCCATATCAGTCGGGACCACCATGATCAAGTGATCAACCATATCAGGCACCGGAGTCGGATGGGATCCGCTCCCGTCTTCATATTCCCTCAGAATCTCTCAAAGCACGCCGGCTGTACTATCCGAGCGCCCAGTTCGTGGCCTTGCGCTAGCCGTTTGTAGTATGTTCAAGTTGCATCGGCACCCTCGGTACTCTACTGGCTGGATGCTCGACTTTCACTTCGTCGGCTTGCTGGCCGAAACTTGTTAGAACCTGAACTCTGTTAAATGGTCTCATGGACGCGCAGCGCTGGTATGCGCGATGTCCAAAAGACTTTCTGCGAAATTGGATTTGGCCTAATTCGTGGGACATGTCCAGATACGCTCAACGGAACCGTGCTGCCGCATTCCCTTTCTCACCGATTGGAGCCGTCTCTCGAATCCATCTCTATCCAGTAGGGGTGTTGAGAACTGAGTGGATATGAAGAGACGTAGCAATACGGCAGCCGTTCTGCATCAAGTCATGTATAAATATGCGGCACCTACGAGCTTTCATGGGGAAATGTCAAAGCCAGCTGCCGATTTACATTCATTCAGAGGCTTTTGACCTGCATCATGCGTATTGTTGATTCCTTCAGCCTAGCTGCAGCCATGGGCCTGCTTACAATCACCATGGCTGTGTCAGGTATTGGCAAATCCACAAGGTTGGCAGCCAATCTCGATTCTTATCTTGCTTGAAAGAGCTCGCTCATACGCCATACAGATACTGGGACTGCTGCAAGCCATCTTGTGCATGGCCCGAAAAGGCATCTGTTAATCAGCCAGTCCTGACCTGCGACAAGAATGACTCCCCTTTAGATCCCGATGCAAAGAGTGGCTGCGTGAGCGGCGGCTCTGCCTACACATGCACCAACCAAGCCCCCTGGGCCATCAATGACCTTGTGTCCTTTGGGTTTGCGGCTACAGCCATCAATGGCGGCACTGAAGCCAGTTGGTGCTGCGGCTGCTACGCGTGAGACCAGACAGTGGGCTCTTGATCGTTCTCATGTATTGATACTCAGACCAGCATTACGTTCACATCCGGTAAGAACAAGGGCAAGATCATGGTAGTGCAGTCAACCAACACCGGTAAGAGGTGGCTCAAGAGTGGTTTCTGGAGAGATGTTAATGCAGCGTCCAGGTGGTGACTTGGGCAGTAATCACTTCGACATCATGATGCCTGGCGGTGGTTTAGGGATCTTTGACGGCTGCACAAGCGAGTTCGGGTTCCAGTTTCCTGGCACTCGTTACGGAGGTGTCTCGAGCCGGAGCGAGTGCTCTGCTTTGCCCTCTAAGCTACAGGGCGGATGCTACTGGAGGTTCGACTGGTTCATGAACGCGGACAATCCGAACCTGTCCTTTACCCAGGTCCAGTGCCCAGCAGAGCTAGTGGCCCGATCGGGTTGTCGCCGTTCTGACGATGCCAGTTTCCCTGCCTTTCAAATGCCGACCAACACAAAGTGGGACCCGCCGCAGTCCACAGAGGCGGCGGGGCCGAACGAGCAGTGTGACAGCATTACATGGGATGCCCAGAAGAAGGTCTGGCGTTCCTTACCAGTGTCTGACAGCAGATCTTAACTAACCCGTCTCAAAGTGTCCTTCTGGATATTACTGCAAATATGTGACCGACTGTAAGCTTGGCGGATAGCCATACTACCTAGGAAAGTTTGCTCACAAGCTGGCACAGATTATTGGCAATGCGTTCAAGGCACCAATCCCACGGCATCAGTTTCTTCGTCAAGTTCGAGGACATCTTCCACGACAAGCGCGAGTACCAGCTCGCGAACATCGACGATGTCGATTCCTCAACCAACCTCAACAGCAATCTCCACATCTACGACGTTGATTGCATCCACGACAACTCCCTTCCCAGTGGGAGGGACAGTGCCTGTTTGGGCTCAATGTAACGCCATCTCCTGGCCCACGGCTTCAGCATGTGCCGCTGGTGCTGTCTGCGTCTCCTTGAACCCGTTCTACTGGCAGTGCCAGCCCACGGGAACATGACCTGACGACGTTCATAATAACAGAATCCGCTTCAGTTCCCATCGCTATCATCAGTCGTGTAATCAGGGGCACGTACCGGAGGACGTAAGACACGAGCAGGGCATTATCACCTGTCTTTCCGGACATTCATGTAGAAAAAGACACGGATTTTCCAGTATCAGGCAAATGACATTGTCTATTGTAAATCAAGGTCCTACAGAGATACCAAAATGTACCCGGCTCTAGTGCATGTTTGGTCTCACACTAACATGCCGCCCTCCGCGGCCATCCCAACATTCTCGTCATTGCATTAGTAATGGCAAATGCCGCCTACATCATCATCGATAGTCCAAGTGCCAGCCAAGCCGCTGACCTCAACTTCAACGTTGTGGCCGGGCTGGTCGGGCTTGCCCAGGAAGAAGTCACCCTTGCCCTCGGATTTGACAGTCCTACTCATGAAGCGGCGGGTCCACTCCTCGATAGCGGGCTCGCCAGTCTCATCCCGCGCCTGTTTCAAGAAAGGGATGAGGGCGGTCCCGCCGGTGCCCTTCAAATTCTTCTTGCCTCCAGCGGTATCCATATTGCTACCCTGCACAGATTGGCGCTGTCGCGAGGCCGTGGCCAAGTTGAGACGCTGACGTGCCGTCTCGGGGCTTCTCGACCTGCTGCGGGCACGCACCTCGCGCGAGGGCAATATGATGTAGCGAGTGACAATGGCGATGTGCTTGTCGCGAAATGCGCTGAGCATGGCAAGGCAAGCATCATATGCCAGGCACAGGTTGCGGTCGTCCTTGCGAGACTCAACAAACTCGCGAATGTTGGCGACGCTGGAAACATCCTTGAGAAACCGGGCATGGGGGCCGGGCATGTACCGGCGCATCTCCATGATGAAGTTGTGGCGCGGCACTGGGGCCCGAGACTCCCGTTCCGACTCGGTGGAAGGATCCCGCTTCTCTCCGGTTGGCCGGTGGTCGATGCCAAGAATGACGTCGAAGAACTGAATCAGACTGCTCTGGGCATTGCTGCCGCCGCTATACTGACGGTAATCCTCTTTTCCAGACCCATCGTCGTAGTTGACGCCATCAGGTAGACCGGCTTCGGCCATGTTCTTACTCCCGGCGAGGAAGGTGCGGATGCGGTTGTAGAAGATGTTGGGGTCGCAACTCTCGTGCATGCGCTGCAAAATGTTGGTCAAGTCGGTGAGGCGCTCGGCAAAAGTGCGCAAACAACGTGTAACCGTCGTAGCATCTCCTTGGCGAGCAGCGGCCACGGCCGTCAGCATTAGGGGGATAATGGGACCGCCGCGGGCCTCGATAGCCACAGAGACGAGATAGAACCACGACTCATCAAGAGACCCAGTGAAGGTATTGAGAGTAGCGAGGTTTTCAAGGTTGTCGATGTCCTCATCGACAAACAGAGGCTTAAAGTTCCAAAGACACAAAGCGGCGTAGGTGGCAACCGGGGGCAGCTCAAGGTGGTTGGAAATCTTTAAGAGGGGAATAGTGATGGCAGGCGGCAACTGATCACATGGCTCATCGCCGCCCCAGATGTAGGCGTGTGCCATGAAGCACAACAGGGAGTACGCTCTCCGCCATTCTGCGTCATGTTCCAGACCGATGGTGGAGAGGACAGGTAACCGATCGACAACTGGGCGAAGCCGACGGCTGAGGACGAGTGCCTGGAGGTTGGCAACGACGGCCTCCCACTTGTTATAGTAGGGATCAGGCAGTCTGGTCAACGGGAGAACGTCTGGCAGGAATCCATGGGTCGGGGAGATTCCATATTCGGACAGAACGGGGATAGGAGGGAGCATAATGGGTATGTCGTTGCCTATGTACCTGGGTTTCCTTTTGATCGAGACTGAGGTTGAAGTGTAAAGCAAGGTCTTGTTGGAAGGCAGTTGTTTGCAGACAGTGAATCTTGCTGTGGGAAGAGTTGGTTTGCGATGCAAGAGACAGTATTCAATAAGGTCCTGACGCAAGGAGTATCCAGATGTAGCTGGAATACTCCTCAGCCGTGCGGAAAATCCTTGAAACTGCGAGCATTCAATGGGAAAGATGCGAGATGAGTTGGAAAGACTCTTACTTTGTGTTGCCAGAAATAATGGTGACGGTGACGAGTGTGAGAGCGGCAGCGGAGGCAGCCGCGGGTGTGTGGTTTATTAATGCGCGCAACGGTCCCATCCGGCTAAGGGGGATTGGACAGAAAAAGTTTCCAGGGTCTTCCTTCGAGCGAAATTTCGCACTTGAAATGGGCTTGTACACAACGGACGACTATGACACTGCGGAAACTGGGCCGTACCGAGCTAGCAGAGCTGAGTGATCGCGCCGCGTGCTTGGAGGGGCTGGACCGCGCAATTCGAAACACGCATTAAGGCGCCTTCAGTTGGCGGTACACGTTCTGGATTAGCGGGGTACATGTCTTTGAAGGGAACCTTGGTTTGCTAGATGTTTCGCATAGGCCTTTGCAACCAGATTACCGAGTGCCACAACCCATCTGGACATAACTTGGTCGTAGAATGAGCGCCACGTTGAGTTGGACACAAGTGGCAAGCCACATGCACAGACAGTGAGCCAGACAAAATGAAAAAAATGACTTTGGGATGAGCCTTCACAAAAAACCTGCAGTAACTAGGGCTGTCAAGCATCTCTGGAGCAAAGGCACTTTGCTGACAGTTGCTGGCAAAGCAACGCTGGACCAAGGAATGGGAGACATACGACTAGGGTTGAAGCAAAGTGTTGATTTCTCAGCCGCTTCTTGCATGACTTACTTTGCTTGCTGACCCGATGAGTCCGATTCAAACCCTCAAACCCTCTGCCACCCTGTCAAGTCCTGACTGGTACTTGGACAGCAGATGCCAGCGAGGCGACTGTCCGGGGCTCGGCCGACCTTCAGTCAGCAATAATTCAAAGAGCCAGTTTGTTCTCCGTCTTCCTACCATTTCTCAACCTTAGTCAGCTCCGACGCCGGCCGGACCAGCGGGTATGCAGCAGACAAACGAACGGCCTTGGGGCTCCAGCGGGAAGACGGCCAGAAGATGGCACCACGACGGGTAAATTGCCCCATGCAAGGTACGGACAATCTGCCATTCAGTGTCTCCTTCACAACCACGGTAACTCCCCATCTTGTTGCGCGGCCATATGGCCCTTTTCGAGATTTCTTTGACGTCTGTTACCCGTGGGGTTCTATTATCTTTGGTGCTCGGCTTCTATATTTCGACTTCGTTTTTCAAAAGGCAAAGCGGTCATGCCATGTAGGCCATCACATCGTGTCTGTCCAGTGCCACTCGCACAGCAGCCAGCCAATCTGGCATCAAGCTTTCTGGGCTATCTACCTGCTTCTGTAAAACACGCATCGGTTTGTAGACTAGTATCTCAGTGGATGATCATGATTTTGAGCACGGTCTGAGAGGTTGCAGGTTTGGCAACGATCTGAACCCTGTCCCCATTGCCTGGCTAAACAAGATGAATGGCTGCTCGTGTATAGTATATTATAACAAGTTGCAAGTAAGTGACTGCCCACGTAACCGTATCTGAAGGTGAAAATCCAAGATTGACGCTTGAAACTCTTTATGAGTGAGTAAAGTGTGAAGGCAGGATGGATGATACGTACCACTCACGACTCCCTGTGGGTCGTGCAACGAATGCCCCCACTTTGGCCAGAGCTATGCGTCATCTGTTGATGGACCTGGATGTGCCGGTGCCCAACCAACGATCCCCAAGCTCCAACATCCACCTCCAAGCCCGCCCGTCCGCCCGTGCTTCAGCTACACCAATGTGACGACGGAAGGTGATTGACGCCGTCCCCCTCCCCCGCTGTCCGATCTCTGTTGCTGCCGTCCTCCGACCGATTCGATCGGCCGTTCGACACCGTCACTCTCTCCGTTGAACGACACCACATCGGGCCTCGGGTCCCTGCGACATGCATTCATAACTTGAGCTTGGCTCGTCGTATCCCCGCATCCGCTTAGCTCTCGGTGCCGCTCCCACCTCCACCTCTAACCCTCCTCCGGCCTGAGCACTCCTCTGCCTTGGCTCCTACCTCGTCACCACAATGCCCGTTCCGCAACACGTCTTGAATTGGCTTTACAGCGTTCTCACCAGCGTAGCTGTTCCCCTTTCTGCTTGCGTCATCTTTCGTTCCCCAACTAATGTGCCGCCTTTGCCAGGAATACCACGATGTGAACCGCACCTACAACGATGTCGCGCAGGCGCTCTCCCACTACCCCTCTCTGTCGCCGCGCACCGATGTCCACAGTATGTGCTCTAGCAGGATTTGGGTCATGCTCTCGTCTAGAATCACTGCTGATGCTGTACGTAGCCTTCGACAATGGCGCCTCTGCTCTCCTCGTCCACCTCTCTGGCACCATACCCGTCATCTTCAGAGGCACAACTTACCGCTTCCCCATCTCAATATGGGTTCCACATGCCTATCCTCGAGACGCTCCGTTGGTCTACGTGACTCCCACCGAAACCATGATGGTGCGACCCGGTCAGCATGTGGACCCCCAAGGACAGGTCTACCACCCATATCTTGTAGGCTGGGCCGCCTTTTGGGATGTACGTCCTCCCTGCCTCAAAATCTTCCGCCGCAGCTCATACCTGACTGCTGATAATACAGAAATCCACCATCTTAGACTTCCTCGCCATCTTGAGGGACATCTTCGCCAAAGAGCCTCCCGTCATTGCCCGACAGCCAGGTCAGCAGCAGCATCCCCCTCCTGCTGCTTCCCCTTCACAATCACACGGCCAAATGCCTCCTCCCGTCCCGCCTCTGCCTCCTGATCTGGCTCCTCATTCTACCAGCCGCCCGCCGACGCAAACACCCACAGGGTCTCCCCGGCCTCCGCCTCCGCCGCCCAAAACCTCCGCCGCTGAGCCTCCATACCGGAGCCCGCCACCCCCGATCGATGCGAGACATGGCCCCCCTCTGCCGCCTTTACCCCCGGGTGCCGAACGTGCAAGCTTTCACGGAGGTTATAGCACCCATAACCCACCTCGGCCTCAGAGCCAAAGCTACTCCCGTTACGACTCGGCGCCACCATTACCTCCGATGCCTGCCTCGCATCCTCCCCCGCCACCATCGACCTTATCTCCACGCTCTACGGGAGGCTTCCAGCAGCAGCAGCAATTTCGCCATGACCCTGCTTCTCAACCACCGATTCCCTCGACAGACTCTCGTCATTCTGCTGCATTCTTACCCCATCAGCAAAATGCTCCTCAGCATGGTGGCCCCCCTCCCGGGTGGCAACCAGCCGGGCAATATCAAGCACAACTACAGCAGCAAGAACGGCAACGGCAGCACCAGCTACCACCACAACAACAAATAACAAAGCCAGCACCACCTCCAGATTTGCTCGATGAGCCTCTCACCCTAAGCATCCCTTCACCATCCTCCGTCCCTGCTCCACCAATACCTCCAAACCCCGAGAAAGACGCCTTGTTGCACCAGCTTGCGCAAACGCTCCATTCTCTTCGGCAACGTAGCCGACAACAGAACGAATCTAGTATGGCAGGCTTACAGGCGCAGCGTACAGCCATGATAACCGCCTTCTCGACATTACAGTCTGAGATGGGTACCCTTGGTCAAACGTCAGCCCTGCTTCAATCCAACGCCAATATCCTCGTGGAAGCACTGCGAAAGGCCGATTCTGTCATTGAGGGTTCGTCACGCCAGACTGCCCCTGATATCGATGAGCTGCTAGTGGCGCCGACAGTCGTCGCTAATCAGCTTTATGCTCTGGTAGCTGAGGAAAAGGCAATGGGGGACACCATTTTTGTGCTGGGTCGGGCTGTGGAACGGGGCAGAATCTCACCTGCCGTCTTTGCCAAGACGACACGTTCTCTTGCTCGTGAATGGTACTTGAAGAAGGCATTGGTTCGCAAGATAGGGAAAGGGATGGGACTGACAGCATAGCGGTACAAGCCTTGTTCTTCGACTTACGCATAGAACTCAAGATCTTGTACACACAGGCACAAATGAAATTTTATTTAGCTACTAACTTCACGCCTGCCTGATACTCTCTCCCTCTCTCGCTTGCTCTTTCTCGGCTGGCTGCGCGCAGTACACCCCGTCAAAAAGCGCGCATAATCTTCGGCCTCCAAGCCTCCTTGCCCAGATACACTGCATGTACCATTCTTATTTGAGCTAATGCGTCAAACCCCGATCCTATAATTGTAGACTCGGCTAACCTCCCGTGCGGCATTCAATCAGCATCTGTTATCTCTTTCGCTATCCTGGTTTATCACTCTTCTCATCTCGCTCAACTACGCCGGCGCCAATGTTAGGGATGGGAATTCCGCACTCAGCTCTGGTGAATAAGAAACATCGAGGTGCTTGCCATCGCCCCTATTTGAATATCCAAACCTCTTCTGATGGGGCATTGCACTTATTTTTGCGAGCTGGGCCAGATGATCCGGTCTCAGATTGCTACCAACCAGACCCAATAATTGAAATTTTCGTGCTATAAGGCGGATCTCTCTCTTGCCGCTTTTGGACACTATCGAGATTGGAAGGCTGGTCCCGATTGGTCTGTAGTACGGCCGGAATGCTTCTCTGTGCTGGGCTGTTGTTGTTCCTAGTCGTTACAAATGGGACAGGGGCACATTGAGATGAATTCTCTAGCAGAAAAGATAGGCTGCCCATCCCGCGGAAGGCTCTGTTCGTAGCTATAAGCTATTTTCCTTTTTGGCACGCAAACAAGCCCCCCACCAGACATGTACTTCTCTCGGTCTGTCCGTTGTATGTTTTTTGTGACTACCATCATCTCTATCGCTAGCATTGTGTTGCCGTCTGATTTACTCTTATCCCAAAACGCCGAGATCTTCCTCCACATTTCACCGCTACGCTCAAGTCCTAGGCTATCGAACCGGCCTTCAATGCGACTATTCTCTACGTTCACTATGCGGGGTTGCTGAGTTCGCTATAGGCGATGGGTCAAAGTGTTTTTATGCATCAGGACAGTAGTTTCGATACTCGGTTGGCATACAGACTAGCGTGTGTTTATATGGCCCTTCGATGGTGATCAAGTTGACTCTCTCGATGCACGGATGTTGGTCGACGATGGGAAAGAGTGGCATTCTGTAGGAACCTCCGAGGATGCTCTCGTCTAAGGATGCTAGGTCACAGTTGGGACAGAACATTCCCTTAACACCATTACTGGCCGGCGTCTCAAACGCGAGCCACCCTCCCAGCCGTCATCTTTGGAGCTCCGATCAAACCCCTTCTGCAAGTGTAGTCCTCTGGTTTGGCTTCTTTTGCTCTCGGTCATGGCTGGTAAAAGAGGTACCTCGAATACTTTCTTAGTAATCTGCCCGTGGGTGGGCTCGTATTCGACCAGAGAGAAGTGTCTGTATCAAGTGTTGGCGGTCATCTATTCCGCTACATCGCGGAGAGTGGTATATTTGTGATGCTCTGTTTCTGCGAGTAGGATTTTTTATAGGGAAACGACTAGCGATTCTGGCGACTCAGAGTCCGACAAGGCCCGTGAGTGGAGTGCATCTATGGCTCGAGGCCATGGCCCAAGCACCTTTGCTTTATTTCTGTGTGCCTCCAAGACCGCAAGCTTCTCACTTTACGAGTGTTCCACGGCAGAAATACAATCCTACCAACCTTATTTTCCACTGCCTTGGACATGCTGCGGACTCAAGCCATCGGGCTAGGTTGGTATCGCCCCTTCCCGACTATGACGAAACTTTTGGTCATGAATATTCTCAGATTGAGCCCTCGAGTCTTCTGAGTGGATCATTGTCCCGTTCGGCTTCGTCAACTTCGTCTACTAATTCTTGGGCCTATGAAGTGTTTTGGGTGGTGGTGTCTGAGGATACCAAAACGCTGCGGTACGTCGACAGCGGCATACTTTAAGGTTAGAAACATAGAGGAAGCTATTCGGAAGCAGGCAGTCAACCAATACTGTCACCATATGTGTATTTATCAGATTCCGTCGATTTTGTTGCACGCCCGGAGTGGGCGGCTACTCTATTGCCTTCAGGATGTTATCGATTGTTTTACTTGGTTGACATAGTTGTCATGAGCATGTAACACATGATGAACGAGGTCGCTCGAGACCGGGATAATCGGAACCAAACATATGAATTGTACGGATAGAGCCGGGCATATTCCTGAACTTGACGAAATGAGATGTTCTCGGCGATGGAGACCGCGAAGAAAAGGCGATGACCAAGGAAATGTGATAGAGAGGAGACGCCTGAAATCCTGACTGGTCGTGGTGGCGCCGTTGGATTTCCTCTACCACGGTGTTCGTCGTATTTCTAGGGTAAACTCTTCTAGAAAGCAAGTCGGACAGCGTGACCTTATATTTTCTCCTCGTAGAGCGCTATCTCTCGGTTTACTCGGATGAACCGCTTCTTAGGATGTATGCCGTTGATGCGCTACAGCTCAACATCGATCCAGCCAACAAGGTCAGTCTGATCGCAGTAATGCAACCCAAGAAGGATCAGTGAGCGATTTAGTGGCGCCTTGTGTGCTGCCGCAGACGTGGTCATTCAGTCTGCTGGTCATAACTACGTCGATAGGCGTGCTAGAATGGGCTATGCAGCAACTCCGCCTGTGATGTGCTTAACGAGACGCGAAAGGCGATCAAGTTTTCAAACGGCAAGAAGATGATGACCGAAGTGTAGGTTAGGGAGGGCGACTCGAAGTTGGTCCAGTCGCCCCATTACAGGACAGGGAATATGACTGGCCAGTTCCAATTAGCCCTGCCAAAGAAAAGAGTCGACAAACATGGTGACAGATTGACTGTGTAGTTACTAGTGACATAACGAGTGTGGGACAAGTTGGTTGTTTTTTCTTGAGTGTTCCCAAGGAG
>LFIW01001893.1:0-60224 GCA_001625285.1 Colletotrichum incanum
CAGAGAGCTGGATAGTCAACTGCACTTATTCAGCAAGCTGGATCAAAGTATCGCCACGCAACGCCAGCTATTCAGAAAGGTCAAAAAAGGCTTCCAAGAGCAGTCCTTTCAATTAGCTACTGCCCAGCACGAAATCCAGCTCCTCCAGGCCCAAGTTAACAACAGTACGAAAAGGAAGAACAAGGCTGTCAAAGTTGACCCTAATACCAAGTTCGCCACTATCAGCAACATACGGCAGTCCCAGATTGAGGCTGGTGAAGTTGAGGTTGATACAGATGGATCCAGCGTATCCGATTACCCTAGTGAGGCTGAAAGCTGTATTGTAGTGGCAACTATGCCTAGTCGATAGTTAATTGAAAAGGGTGGTTGTGTTGCGATAGCCTCATTTTCGGGTGGCCCAGATGCAGGGGTGGCCCAGAAGTGGGTAACTTGACTTAATTATAGGCAAAAGAGACTTTATTTTCTATTATCAAAAGACGCACCTGACAGAGCTAACAACCCAGAATATTAAAATTGGTTGGAAGTATACTGGACTATGGCTTGTTGCTGTAGCTAAGTGTTACGACCCAACAAGGCAACAATAGGATATAAGGACATTCATTCCAACTAGATAGAAACCTTCCATAGCTCTCCAGCAATCAACTTCGTGATTCACTCTACCATAAGTGACTCTTAGATTATCCTTCTGTTGTGAAGCTATACGAGCTACCCACGCCTACCGAGTACACGACTGATCACCGTGTGCCCAACAGACCAGCAAGATTACCAACAAGCCAACAAGACCCAGTTACTGTTATTTGAGTATCGACCTCAGCTACCTGTTAGCAGAAAACACCACTGTCGGATATCTGACCGTAACACTAAGCCTCTCATGAGCTCCCTGCTGTTGCCTAAGGGATCAACCAGATCAACAACACCATCAATACCACTTAATAAAGTCAAGCTGCTAGGCCTATAGATGGCTGGGCATTTGAATTATCTGCAGTTGTATAGTCGACGCCTAAGAAAGCTAATGAGCTGGGTAGTGAACTGCGCCTATTCAGCTAACTGGATCAAAGTATTGCCACGCAACGCCAGCTATTTAGAAAGGTCAAAAAGGCTTTCAAGAGCAGTTCTTTCAATTGACTACTGTCCAGCAAGAGATTCAGCTTCTCCAGGCCCAAGTCAGGAACAGTGCAGCAGGAAAGAGAAAGGCTGTCAAAGTCGACACTAATTCCAAGTTCGCCAACCTCAGCAACATACGCCAGTCCTATATTGAGGCTGACGAAGTTGAAATTGATACAGATGGATCCAGCTCATCTAATTACCCTACTGAGGATGAGAGCTGTATTTAGTGGCATCTATGGCCAGTCGATAGCTAATCGAGATGGGTGGTCGTGGGGCGATGGCCTCATTTTTGGGGGGTCGGAAAGGAGGGGGTGATCGGAAAGTGGGAACGTTGACTTATTGCATTCATTGAATAGTCTCAGAAACAGGTCCTCTACGTATACATCTTTGTTTGCGGAAGTGCTTTCGCATCCGTTATGTTCTTCTATTACAAAAGAATAATGATGTCCGGCTCGAAATTGCTTTGGCATCTTGGACTTATTTCCTAATATACTGAACGATATCGTTGTTGTCAGGCCTTACCCAGCACATTTGTTACTACACCAACACTTGAGGTATATATAACAGACTCTATAGTCTTGAACGACCGTAATTAAGTCTACTAAGGACATGCTAGTAATCATCCTGCGATCATCAATTCGCTATATAGATAGACGGTTACTTCCATAGTCTTTCTCTCTCAACTTAATATTGACATGATTGTCGTGTGTAGGTGCTGAATTTTGTTTCCTATGGAGGACTACACGGTCTTCCAGGAAAGACTGTCCGGAGCTATATACCCGTCAGCAAGATCAGAGCATTCTAGGTGTTCCAGCTCACTGTGGGTAGGAGAGCGGAGGTGCATGAGGGTAATGAACGATGAGCGAATTCGGGATTTCATCGTGCAGGCGATTCAATAGCCGCCGGCGTGGAAAACGGGTGACAAACAACGGCAGTCCTACTCTGACTTACAAATTGGATGAATATGGTGCCTACGGTATGGCGAGCTGGACTATGGAGAGCGAGGAGTATGTTGTGGATGAACAAGACGCTTGAAGCAGAACAAGTGCCTGTGTCATACCCTGACATGACGGCAATGAGATTGCGACTCGCGGAGTTGACGTTCTCGTTGTGTCGGTCTATATATAGAGCTAAGATCATGGGTCTCTCTCGGAAGCCTGTCAGAAGCTTTAAGATTTGATGCACAGCGTTAGGGGAATAGGAAGACGAACGATGAAAGTAATCATCATCGACGACTTCACCTGACATGACCATCTATGGGGAGAAAACGGAGTGGCCTTGACAAGACAAGCGTATTCCCCTGGGACGCCCCATGAGGCAAACATGGATCCTACCTAGCCCTCCTATGTCACCAGATACCTTGATTTGAAGGTCGGTCATCCGATACCAATCGCCACCAATTGTGATCATATTAATCCTAGGTGAACGTCTCCACACTACACTGACCGTGGTTCCATGGAACTTGGCGGCGATCTTGCGTGTACCGGTATACGCTGCTGTAGAGCTGTAAAATTCGATACCGCTGGTTGGTTTGCGGCCTCAGGACGCAGTTTGTTCTGCCGGCTGACCACCCAAGAGTTGAGATGCTCCTTGCCACAGTTCACCCGATGTAATCACCACACCTTCGGCGTCGTCGCCACTGTTTAGACCGACACCTAGAAATGGCGAGGGTATAATCTAACCTTGAGCTGTAACAACCTATGGCCACACAGAGCCCGTTGAAGGCTAAATACAGAGCAATAAGTCGTAGAAAACAATGTTAAACCTGCGACCGGCGTGATGCCTGGAACGTTTGTAATAATGAGAGGCAGCAACCAGTGCGATCCGCAGCACACACTTAGCACACACTTGAGTGGAATCGGTAGGTGCCGCTTGTTTGATGTGGTTTACCGAGTTCCAAGGTCATGTCGGATAGAAACGGCTAGGCGAGACCTTGGCATAAGTGCTGGCCATCTCCAACCCAATGACATCCATAGGCCTTGGCAGGCGGATAGATGACAACGGCTTCTAAGAACAGGGCGGTGCAAACAAATGAACCATGTGCTTTTGGTGATCATTGGAACGCATCCGGCAAACACGGATGAAAGGCCGACGAATGCCAGCATGATTGCCTTTGTTTACTCACCACGCCCGCACTGAGACGGCACAGTCTGAGTTCAACAAATATCTATTGCCCAGTCTGTTGGTATCACAGGGATGCCTGTATACGAGGTTTTGCAACTGGGCGCGGCTGCGGGCAAAAGTCACGGTACTCTGGGTAACTGAGTATTCTGCTTGTCTAGCTATCTAAGGGGTAGCTGGCGGTGATTGGTAACTATCCATCAAATCGCGGGTGAATCCCCGCGATATGATTGGCCAGAGATATCCAATGTTATGCCTCGATTCCCCTGGTAGCCCGAGATAGTCCAAACGTCTCTTACGGCCGAAGAATAAATTGAAGCTGCAGATCGGCCTTACGCATAGACCGAACCCGTACTGCCCCTGTCCTTTCGTGTGCTTGTAGACACCAATCACGGGCCCAGAGTAACGTTGACCGCAAGGCAATGGAGGGATTGAAGCCTGATTATTGGGCCTGGGCCTTCGGAAAGCTCATCCAGCACCATTGCCGAGTCATACCTTTGCTTCAAGCCTTCTGGGCTTTCTACGCCGCACGGATGTCAGAATGGCTGCAGTTGCCCGACTGGCATCCGTTCTATTTTCACCGCCAGTGCGCCAAACCGGTTTGCCGGGACACGCATGGAATGGATCCTGTATATGTAGGAGCAAGACTTAGATTTCTTCGTCCAACAGCGATCCCCATCTTGTGTAACACGCCTGCGCTATTGTTTCATCGAGTTTTAGGCAACTTTTTTAACCACTTCCCATTGCAAAACCCTCAGTCTGTCCTATAAATGCCCCTTCGGAAAAGCTCAGTGCCTCCAGACGAGACTGTTGGACCGATTTGGCTCGGTGTCTCGTCTAGTCTCTTGGTCCTCCTCCTTGTCACTACTGCTCTTCGTCTATGGGCACGCTTTGGCCGCCGGAATCTTGGATGGGATGACTACACTATCGCAATCGCTGCGATCACAGCAACTGTGAGGTACGCTTTTGGTGTCATGCAATTGCCTCATGGCAACGGGAGGCACCGCGTTTACCTCAGCGACTATGACTACATGATGGTCAATATGTATGGGTGGTGGGGGCAGCTCTTCCATTTCACCTCGATGGCGTTCCTCAAGGTGTCTCTTTGCCTACTGGTTCTCCGAATTCAGAGCAACAAGACTCTCAGAGTTTTCCTATATACGGTTATGTTCGGTTCAGTGATCATCAACTTTGCGGTTGTCATTATCTTATTGGCAGAGTGCCGTCCAGTAGGATTCTGGAGGGAAAATGGTGCTCAATGCTGGCCCAACACAATTCGGATATACGCGATATGGATCTCTATAGGTAAGCTTTGATTTGTCTCCGTACTGATACTGCTTGTTTCAAGGATCAACCCGATCGTTTCCTTCCGCTGACTTGGAGTGAAAATCACGATAGCCTACTCTGTCTTTTCTGATCTTCTCTGCTCCCTTCTTCCTCTTACGGTGGTCTGGAAGATCAAAATCCCTTCCCAGAAAAAGGCCATGGTCACCGGCCTCATGAGTATTGGTCTCGTGTAAGTGTGACAACCTTGTGAAGCTTTAATGCGAGCCTATCAGATGTGCGATACAGTTCCTGCCTTGTACTCAGCACTGACCGCGACTTTAGCGCGACTGCCTTCGGGATTGTTCGAGCGCAGTCCCTAAGCGTTTCTGAAGCTGACCTCAGCTGTAAGTTAATGATACCCTTGTTCCCCACTGTCTTAGAACATGTAAGGCTAACCTGGTCGGACAAGGGGACTTCTGTATCACAGCCATTTGGTCAAGTCTCGAACTCTTTCTCGGCATCGCTGCCGCCAACCTCGCCCTATCAAGGGCCGTGTATCTTTATTTCGTTCATCCAACCGAGGATACGATACCTAGAGGACGCAATGACCCGCCTAGCCATTGGTACATCCATTCAGGTCACTTTGAAAGTCCAGCAACAATGATCATTCAGTCCAGCCAGCACCAGGGAACTGAGGCCAAGACTCTGGATAGAGACATCCAATTGGAGCCTTGGCTTCAGGATAGCATCAAAATCAAGAAGGAATTCTGGTGGAAGGAGAACAGAAATCCGCAAGGCCCGCATAAATAATTGTTGTCGGGCCATAAAGATAGATAACTAGAGCTCATACCTAAGATAATATAAGGTAATATAAACGAATACACAATTACGGCGATGAAACCATGTGGTTGACACCTCGTCCGTTTTTGTGAAAACTTTCGAAACTTCTATCTTACAAAGATTTAAAACAGAGTTGTCTTCACAAAGATGACCTATCCAATCAACACAAGAGGTGGAAAAGAGCGGGGGATGAGGGTAGCCGAGGCAGAGAGTAAGCTCCACTTTGGACACACTTTACCTCATGAGTGCACCAACTATCATCTCACTTGCTCAATGAATCCGAACTGGATTCGGAGACTATTGGTGGCGGATGTCAGAAAGTGGTGGCCGTAGTATACTTTTGACGTGGATAATTGATAATTCCCAAACAAAAATGTGATAATGAAAAGTCTTTTTCACGTCTGATCCGGAAGCGAGTTAGTCAGCGGCCTTAGTAATTTCGATGGCGACGGCCCTGAACGAGAACATCAGCTTCCGCGTCTGCACAACTTTTGAGCGACACTATACAAACAGGTAGTCGAGGCTCAAGATCCCAATGACTTGGAGTCTAAGCTTAAGCCTCATTTTATAAGTTTCGTACGATTGGAAACGCAAGCGTAGCTAGGACGACGTCCGTGAAGATATTGAGGGCTGGTCTGTAGGTCAGTAATGGGTTCGTTATCTACATCCGTTTCGGAACTCAATCAACATGTAGTAAATCCGCCGAGTCTAATGAACATGCACAAGAGCATGCAGACAGGCTCTGGCTTAGTACCCTTATCCTAGTAATTCGACATTGGTTGGCAAATAAGGAAGAATGGAAACATTACTCCGGCGCATTATAAAACTGTCAGACCTGATCTTTATTTAGTGTCCTACGCAAAGTTTTGTTTCTGAGGTTTCGTCGAACATCGCATCCTCTTGCTGTCCAGGACCACCTACCGATAGTTGCCCACAACGACCGCCGTTACCATCTGCTCAAGCTGAGTCGAAGCAAGTTCAGGGCAATTGACACCTTGAGAAACATCATACCGGCGGCTGACGACACTATCACCGAGACAAAGGCACATGATGGAACTTGACGTAGTCGGCCGGATCGATCGTTCGGTAGTGTTTGCCGAGGCCATAATGCGCTTGAATGAGGAAGATGACCCAGCCGCCACCCATCGAGCAAATCTGAAGAGTATCGATTAGCTTGGAAAATTTGGGTTGGGCGAGTCGGGATCATCATCCAATCATCCCATTCGGGCACCTTGATGACCTAGATTCTGGCGTACAATCTTGCTACAACATAGGCTAGAGCCAAAAAGTGGAAAATCGTTACTGCAGTCAAGATCTGAGCAGTATTGCTTTCTGCCACCCATTCTGCGTTCATAGGCGGTGCGGTCGTGGTGTTGAGGCTTGCCATGATGGCCGCGTCTGTCGGAGGTGGTAGGAAGTCTTTTGTGAATAGCGCCAGCGACTGCTATGGTCAGTCGAACGACATCGATGGTGGGAAGGCAATGAAGAACGAAGTTGTACAAACTTGAAAGCACGGGGAAAGATGCATCCGCGTGCTCGCCGCGCGCTGGTTGGGTGCCAACAGAACTTTGCCTGCAAGCTGCGATCTGACGCTTGTCATTAGGCGGTGATCAAATCGAAAGGACGGACACGTCTCCGAAGGAGGGCGGCCCAAGGTGTATAATCCGGGATATGTACTCCTACCAAACTTCAATTCAAACGCTGGTTTTCCCTGCATGCTCCCCTCGCCTTGCCCCTACTACGCAGCGAGATATCTGCGTGGGTGGTTGAAGCAATCTGCGGCATCGAGCCAAACAAGACTAGAAATAGTCTCCATACACTGCAGGCACGCCAGTGAAGGCGATGATGGGAACCTTGTCCGGAGGCCCAATTTCGGCTACGCAATATCGTGGCAGCCTGAAGGTGAACTGATGAAATGGGTAACTGAGACTCTGGCAAGCTGGTGACAAAAAAAGTGATACACAGAACTAGAGTCCCCAACACATGCCCTATACAATAGTACCAACGACTTATTCAATATTGACCTTTTCCTGTTATTTGAAAAGACACTTGGACTTAAAAAAGATTGATCTTAACCTACTTGGAAATTGAAAAGAAGAGACTGATTATTTGTGGTGGTATCGCTCATCGGAGCAGGGCCTTCATAGCAGTTAATGTGGTGTGCGTAACGTTATCACTTTTATTCTCACCAGCTTGGCTAGCTTGAATTAATTAACAGCGTAGATCCGCATGATATTCCCGGTCGTATCCTTGAAGGTATTTCACCGGTCGCATTCGGTGTATCCGTGCAGGCACCGCCGTCGATTAGGCCCTGGCGATCTCTTACAACCAAGATTGGGACAGTTGGACGAGATGGGGCTATTCATGTTCGATCCTGTCACTCTAGAACTTTGGTGTGGGAGTCCACGGTGCCAATGGTGTAGGATGCAACCATCGGAAGCGAGCTACTGTGGAGCGGTGGAGAAACCAGCACACTAGTGGAACGGACTTCGACCCAAATAGCCACGATGAACCAACAGATTGATGTTGGAACTTTCTAAGGACCGGAGAGGGACGAAGACTGAAGCAGTCTCCTACAGAACAGGGCACAACCAACTGTGCTTACTGTGCGTAGTGTGACGGATACGAAATTGACCATTGCCACAGGTGCATACCGCACAAACAGGGTTGAAGATCCTTGTTTTTGAGCCGTCTTCCCCGGCGCCTCTCCCCTAATGTTTGTATGCCAAGATTTTCATTTTCGGTCAATCTCTTGCAATTCTTCTGTGCCGCAACAGGATACATCTTACGCGCTCAATCACATCCCTTAATATCCGTAATCCCTTCTTTAGCGAAGAAGCTTGGCATTGGTGTGTACCTCCGAGTAAGGCCAACGAAAGACACCAAAGGCATATGGTCTTTCCGAAGAATTTTGAGGAATGTACCCTTGGATTCAAGTCTGGTTGGTGCTCTGGGAACCCTGGATGCTGTGTCCCGACGATGCAGCCGTATGGAGAGCTCATAAATAACACATTGGTTGTGGTTCGTGGCCATCATCTAAGCTTGAAGGGGCCGGTACTCTTAATCACTCGTAGCAGACAGAAGAGCATTTGGGGAACGTTTGTTCATCTCATTTAGGGTCAGGTGCCACATGGCACATGCGGACCATCTTGCGTGGTAGAGCAGCTAGACACATGGCATCTGACCCATCTCAACCACAGCCAATCAAATGTTCGACCCTCAACTTCATCCAGCAACCTCGGTGACATGCCCCGTTTCCGGTTTTGATAGATAATACAGCCCAGACAGCCAAAGCATACCAATAGCATATTCATGGGTTTTCGGGCATTACTTTGTGTTTGTATCTACACCTTGTATCCCAAGACTAGAAACATACTGAGCAGTGGCTTCGAAATGGGCCTGATGTTGACTGCCATTATCCGAGAGAAGAACGCAAACAACAACAATATTGAGTCCGCTGTGGAGAGTCATCAATATTTAGTTTTATCGAAAGGCTCTAAAAAGATGCTCTCCGCGTCGTTTTGCTCAGGGAAACCCCTGGTAGCTTCATTTCATCCTCAGCGCCATTCCTTCACCACCCCATTTCCTGCCACATCCAGCGGGGCCCGAAGCAACCTCTCAACCAAGCAGTGGCATTTCAGCCCAGTTTGCGGTTGACCTCAGATGTCTCATAGCATGCAATCTGCCTTTGGCAATCCCCAGGACAATCGCCCCAAGGAGAGATGGACACCAAGAGCAACTTTTGGGCTCCACGTCGGACAGACAATTCTTGCCCCACTCCGATGATTGCACTCTCGTTCCGCGTTCGACTTGCTCAACCGGTAGTCAATGGTCAACCGAAAGAGTTCTGGTCCGAGGCGGTTCATGTTCGTTGGGGTGTCGGTGAGTAAAGAGTGCGAAACTGATGGTATTGATCTGGTTATTGATTAGTTCAAATCCGAGTCAGATTCATCTTACCAAGAAGCGACGATGATATGAAGAAATTGCGATTACGAGAGCCACGAATGCATCAGGGCAACGCGTCAACGTAACAGTTGACATCCCAGCCACGTCTTTCACAAGCGCCGCTGCTTCAATCAAGCGTCAAAAGCACCTGCGGCATCCATTCACTACAAGGAGACCTCGCAAAACCTACAATCCGAATCCTTCAGCAACAGACGCTGCAGCAGACACCAACGGACCAACCACTACAATACCGCCGACCACTACGCCACTGCTACCTAGGCGGCAACGCGGTTTCTCGCAAGTCTATTTTACCTTGAGTCCTTCGCTAAGAAGCCGTATCATCGACGATATCGAGGGGCATGCTCTTGGTGGGAACACAGAATTGGACCGCTGGACACAGCCGGGTTTTGACCAGGCAAACGCACCCACAGCTTTCAAAACTGTCTTTCTCACCTTGGCCGAAAAATACATGCCTCTATCCCACAATGGCAAAGGCCTGAGCAAGGAGAACGAAGAAGAGAGCAAGCACAGTGAGAAGAACGAGTACGTGCAGCCGGACCTCGTATGCTGCTATTGCTTCACGCTTCGACCCCTTGCGGACTTCGACTCGAAGCCGCCCAAGTATGCCATTCGTTCGGACGGCAGCTTTCACAAGTCCAATGAGCCAATGATGGCGGAATACCCTGATATCACCCTTCGTCGATTCTGTATCGAATGTGGCGTTAGAGCCTACCTGTACCCAAAAGGTGAATTGATCATGTCGATGGACGGCAAGAAGGTGTGGGTGTGTGATTGCCGGTACATCCACGTCTTTTCAAGTACGATTTCTCTGGTGGAGTGTGGGACTTGCCTCGGCAAGAGCCCTTTTAGACGGCCGCGGGGTTGGTGATAAGAGGTGTCGCTTTCGTGCTGTCGGGTTTGGCGCCTTGTTGAGCCACACTCGTCAGAAGGCGCACATTACCAGTGTCTGAAGACTAATAAACAGGCAGATCGGGAGACAATTAAGAGTTCTTTACTGACGGTATCCGCTCAAAAAGTGAGATTTAGAAGATAGAGCATCACTTACTGCAATCAATGTATAAGGAATAGTTAGCTCCCAATGAATTGTAATAGGTCTTACGGTGGCACTGTTTCTCACGTGACACAGTGGACATCGTATGGGAAGCTCTACTCAACAGAATATCGAACAGAAACCAGACACAACAGGAACGGGATTCAACGGAGGTGAGAAGGACAGCCATCCTCAAAGAGAAAGGTAGGAAAACAAAGTAAATGGGGGATTGGCTACACAGCGATGCAAAACTGCAAACGAAGATCCTGAATCCACAGCTCGACGAGTTATTCAGACCTGGTGCACCGGTCGCTTCCAGGCCCGCCCAGTGTAGTGAGCCAGCTGCATCATTAGCATAGATCCTTCGGCAAGGGCGAACCGAACTGCCGGGTCAAGTTGGCCAATGGCACCGCATGGCATAGCGTCGATCAAAAAGATGATTGGCCAACAGAGCGAAAGCCCCAAAAGACTTCAACTACCCACACCCAACTGGAAGTACACCCACTAGAGGCGAGTCCAATCACCAGGAGAAGTCTAATCACAAGCGTGGCCGCAAATTGGATGACAACAATCGCTGTCTTCATTGGGCAGCCCACATCATCACGACAGGCATCGGCTTCCGGGCTCGTGGAGCAGGGGATCTACACCATGCATATACCACTTAATGGGTACGAGGTTCAATGTAAATCCCTATCTTGTTTGTCAGTTTGATTGTTGGTGCGATTGCTTTGTCTATAAGGGTTCGACAAGGGTTATTGTGAAAGGTCCACTTAAAGTAACCGCTATTCTTGGCATCAGGCGACCTGCTAGGGTCAATGCCTCGTAGGGCGGGGCTCTAGGTGATGGTGGTGGGGTCGGGCACCATTCGGCACCGAGGTTCGTGGTGTACCCGGAGTTGTCTCCGGAGAAAATGCGCCGACACCGGTAAATGTATGGAAGGACATTAGACCGCTGAGCGAGTATCTTTCTTGTTGACAGGCTGGCGCAGTTTGTGGTCGAGATCGTTCCAACGGAGACAGATAACAACTGAATGCAGTGCTTCCATTGGTCGTATACTCACAGACAATTTTTACGGCAACTAGTTCCAATCTCCTTTTACCCGGGGTCCCCTCGTTGGTGTCCGACATCCATGGCATCAGCTCCCCGGTCGAGGACGGCCTCATTTACGACTTCCTGTGATCCCATCAATGCTTCGCAAACATGGCAGGAGAGCACAGTGCGTCCAGCCCCAGGTTCTGTCGCTCTTGGAAGCTGCAGCACGAAAGGCGCAAATAAATTAAACTCCACCCCTGCCGCACTTTGCTTCTAGACCGGACACCTTTGATCCACCCCCTCCAACTAATTTGACGACTGTGTAATACTGCTGGGGATCATCGCAGCATCGCCACGAGCATTGGGAGAGCCTTGCCAATCACTTGCCCCGAACGTTCGGTCTTTTCCGTAAGGCATCGAAGTCAAATGCCAAGAAAGTCGGAAGTGATCCACAACAGTAAGCGGCGACATGTCAGCCCACACAGGACTGAACCTCGACCATGATGACTGTATCCCCGGCTCAGCCTCTTGGCTACATAGTTTGCTACATAGCGCACCACGTGGGCATTCTAAAACGCGCCACGATCGACATTCTCGCAGTTTTTTGTCAGGCGAGCGGTGTTCCAGTCGCCTTGGAACCTGTCCTGGCACGCCGACGATTCTGAAACAACGCCTTTGTTGGAAACGAACGGTGGTCGGCCGTCTCCTGATGCCTCGCAGGTGATTGTCAACTTAGGTGGCCTTCAAACAGTTATGCCAACGGAAAACCGGCCTCGTATTGGCAAGCTCTGCCTTGTGCGGTTGGTTATGTTACCTGCTACGCAACTCGACCTGTCTGCTGTTTGTTTTGCACCATAGTCTCGCTCCCTCAGGCCAATGGTGTGGGATATGCCAGTTCCCGGTGCGTAAATTAACCACCCCCCCTCCCCCCCCTCCCCAATTCTCCCTCCCCTTTCACAGCAATGCCACCGGATGGCGAGAATGTGTGTCGTCATGATTGCCAAGAGTCCTCTTGCGATTCGGTCGCCAGTCTCCAAGGGAAAGCTCCACTCTTTTTCTCACGTCGATGCCACCCGCGGACAAGGTGAACCGTGGGTCGCGGATCTTGGCAATTGAACTCCTATGGCGGCGTCGTCATTAGCTCCAACGGTCATGGCAGCCAAGGCCCTTGAAGATACCTAGAGGCTTTCAGTCCATTCCAGCGTAGCCGATAGCACACTGCCTCCACAAGGATGACCCATCTGCGCAGAGGAAGTAGTTTAGCTTGTCCGTGTTCTTTGAGCTGAAATGGGTTTATATCCAATATTCCCTCAATCAGCGAAAGAGATAAAATGAGTGTCAATCTTGATCGGCTCTTGTAGGAACCTGAAAAAGGACGTTCGTCTAGGAGCCATAGCCAAGTGCAGGCGCGTCTACATTCATGGGCGGGCCCACAGACAAGGCCAGCTGCAAAGCGTTTGCCCATGCAGCGAATAGGTTGCCACAAACTTGCACCATGCTCCTCCAACTACTTAGCACGTATGGGTAGACACACAAATACGACAGCAAGCAGACGCGCGGCACACGTCTATGGCGCCACCGCGGCTACAAGCTAAAGCCGCATAGGTAGACCATGCCTGATGTCCACATGGCTGACTGAATAGACGGACTGTTCTATTCCCATCTCGTCTCTCATACCTTATCGTCAACTTCCCCCTTGGTCAAGAGTTGGTGCGTGCTGGATGAACTCAAATCATTAGCCAAATTGGGCGGCATGCGTCTACGTCTCGGACGACGGTCAGGGGCATTGACAGGGACCGTCTTTCGTCTTGTCCGATGGGGCCACACCACTTACTCGGGGACTTTCGGCGACGAACGGCAATGTCTCTTTATAGAATTAACACCAAGTGTTAGGGCATTGATATCTTCCTGCCTCGCGAGAAGAACAGCTTGAGATGTTTTCATCTGATACAGTAGCAAGCCTTCTATCATCATTGCACATTTAGTTGCCTTGTCTACGTGTTGACAAGCTTAAGGATTTCCCCATCGTGTCACTGTTATAAAACAACGTCTATCAGTGCCTTGAACCTCTAGGTGTCGTTCCGCTTGCTTTTCATCTTCCGTTCAGAATCCCAAACAGCAACAAGTTACAGCACTCGTGCGAAAACTAGCCCGCTATCACCAGTCAACAGGGCCACTCGCTGAACATGAACCAGACGGCCTGGGCCTCTCCGATGTCTACATCGACCGAGGGTTTCGATGGCGACGAGAACGGCAAGAACAAAGACTACTCCGACTATGGTCAGGGTGTTCCCACAGGCTGCAGCCTGTCGCCTCTCTCGCAGAGTACCTGGCGAGCCACCTTTACAAGGACTTGCACTTCCGCAGTCACTGCCCAATTCCACTCGTCCCTTCAGGCCCGGGAGCCGCCTGTCTATGACGGTCTCAATGACCGGATCTCGAAGTCACCGGACGATCCACGCAGAGAAAACACTCATTCCCAACAATGTTTCGATGAGGACGCCTTGCAGAAGAGTTACAGCGGCTTGATGGTCTCTTTTCCAGAGGACTCCATGGCGCAGCCGGACGTAATCCCTGGCCTTGACCAGCAAACCCCTCCTGTTTCAAGCGCATCGGTTCAGGAGAAGGTCAAAAGTGAGGTGCCATACGCCCAGCTAATCCACAAAGCCCTAAAGGATGCGCCAGATCACTCCTTGACTCTGAATGACCTATATAAGTGGTTCGAGGACAATACCAACAAACCCAACAGGACCAAAGACAACGGATGGCAGAACAGCATCCGTCATAACTTGAGCATGAATAAAGTAAGTGGCCTTTCTGACACAACTCAGAGTTTCCTATTTGACGGCGGCATGATCCTCGAACCACAGTCTCTGAGCATGCCATGCTACGTCAGCATCCTTCGCAGTATAACACACCACCTCAACTTGATGATCTCGTCAGCGCCACAAGAACCTCAAGCTAAAATGTCGCACAGGCCTTCCGAAAAGCCGAGCCAAGAACCTCATCTGAACCAGCAACCTTATCCATCGTTGATGGTCGTAAGGTGGGCACAAAGAAGCGCGTTTCGAGATGGTCTCTGTGCCCCGAATACATCAACACGGTCATGCCAACGACGCATTTCCGCAACAAAAACCAAAACTCGTCGCACAAAATCTCCTCCAACTACAGTACAGCTCCCAGCGGCCACCGGCGCAGGCGCAACCGTCCTCCACACCACCAGAATTCGGGCTCCCCCGGCTGTACTATGCCCGGACGGGTCATCTCCGGCCGACGGAGAGGCCGTGCAACCCAGAGTGCCCCATCCGACAACATTGGGAGACAGACTAGTGATGCAAACGGGTATTTCAGTCGCCATGATTACCAGTATCAACTCCAGACAAAACCTGAGTACATAGACCACCCTAATGATACTGGATCAGTCAGTTACGTGCCTTTCGCCGATGCTTTGACCAACAGCGGCGGGCTTGATGGCAATACAGGAACCTCCGTGGCTTTCATGGGCACCGAGACCAGCAGTCTTTGCCAGCCGTACCAATTCCAGCAAGTTAGCGGTGCCGACTTCACCGGCGTGTGCAGTCTTTCCCCGGCCAGCGCCGACACCTACGTCGGGGGAAGCGATGCCCAGTGGTAAAGACATGCATGAAGTCTACTTCTCATGTTTAAGGTTTTGGTGGCTGTTGTATTAGGCTATGCGGAGCGCCCATTTTTGTTTATTTTCTTGGTTGATAATCTGGCGATCTGGAAATTCCTTCCCGCAATCCAGGATACCATGGGTTGGGGGCTTGTTTTCCTGCTACACAAATACAACGTTTGACTTTCCACTTCTCAAAGCCAAAGAAATGCGTTTTCACACAGCTAGAGCACAGGACGATTGCTTCTGGCATCCCTAGATCAGTAGAGATTACCAACATAGGCTACGTAGCGAAGAAGCAAATGGGCTGCGCATCATAGATCGCTGCTGTCATTGTCCCCCCGCCTAGATGACACAGAATGAACTGGAAAAGGAAAAAAAGAGTATCCCGATCAATCGTTTTCTGTTGGATGAGGAAACTCTAGGCTGGAAGCCATCGTTCACCCAGGTTATTGGTTTCTTTCATTCAGTTCATCAGGTCAAGCTTGAAGAGTCATTACAGAGATGAATGATGATTGGACAGGCTTCGCGGAAAATAAAAACAAGCTAAAAAGAATTCATTCGGTTCTTAATTGTAGCATGTGTGGGTTCTTTCGCAGTAGTCTTTGCATCATCGATCGCCAGCCCAACTAGGTCACCTCGTCCCCCAGTTTCTCAAACCCCAGACAATATGTGCGAAGTGATCGATACAGCCAGACGTTATCCGCTGTACATAATGCTTCGACAAACTTCGTCACTTGCATGCGGTTACTTCATAATGTTATGGACAGTTAATTCACAACACTCATTAAACTACGGCAAGTGGCCATACCTTCGTTTGCCGCCTGAACTCACCTGCTACTTTCCCCTCAACTAGATGTACTATCAGCACCACAAGCCACACTTTGTGGAGCGAATCTGTGATATCTGACCGACGTGAATACAAGAACCGTTTAGGTAGACATTCGCTGATCTTTTTTCACGCTATTTACGTTGGCAATTTTGCGAACGTGAACTGAAGAAACTCCCTTTACTAACTACGATTGGACCGAATCGTTGGCATTTAGACTACTGCCAGGATGCTAGAGCCGCCTGAAACAGATCCACTGCTTGGAACTGTACAGATGCTGTAGACCTAGACTTGATACTGTTGTACAAGATCATTAGCCGTTACCAGCAATTTAATGCATACTTTATAAGCTAAATCAGATAAAAGCATGGCTTAGAGGACGAGATATATGCCTAATCGACTGTTCACCTGACAGTCTTTACCTTACTCCTGATGAGCATGTCGTAAAATCCTCAAGTGAAAAAAGCGCAGTCAGATTTTCATGCTGGTCTCACCACGCAGGACCAACACGATAATAAGACATGTTGTTCCCTTCCTGTCGAACAAGAACACTGAGTACAGACCAACGAGGTCCTAGATGCGGGTTTAGGATTCTCATGAAAACGCGAGGCAATACTACGCAATCTCTGTTGAATCACAGGCTAAGAAAAGCCCAGTCCTCACGTAATTCATGTGATAATAACAAGAACATATTAGTGCGATTTTAGTTTGCTTTGAATGCGCTTTGTCGCGCGAAGGCAGCTCTGGATTGTTCACAATGTTTTTGGTCTAACACTTCCATTTGAGTTCACTCGAGGTTTACTAACCAACTATACTCCAAACCCATTGTGACACCATCATGTATCGCAGCTCTTACGGAAGATTCAGGTTCAAGTACGCAAGCACGTTATCCAGTAAATCCAACTTTAAAGCAACCTCAAGCAGGCAGCTAACGTTTAAGCCGACCATCTCGCAGAATTCAACTCAAGGAAAATGAGCTGCCTCGAAATGTTTCCTCTTGCAGTTCTAGCAGTTTTAATGCTCACTCAGCTAACGGTTTTTCTATTTTGCAAACGCGGCAGGTTTGATGAAGAAGCTATGGTGAAGGCTGTTTCGCAATGCTGTCAGGATGTAGCCCACCTTAAGGCGCTCTACCACAACATAGAGTTGAAGTTGATTGAGCTACATGGAACCAAGACACGGTCGCATCTGAGTCAAAAAAAAGCCAGTATTGGGGTGCGGCAGACTCGGTCGGGGCGAGTGTATCGAAGCTAATCGGCCATTGAGGTAACGAATGCGGTCGGTCAAAACTGAGAATACACAGATAGTGAGCATAAATCACTTACTTGATTGACTCTTTCGCCGGCCCACATTATTTTTCGTATATTTGACCAATCAGTCAACTAAATACATGTACTACGTAAGATCGGACGGAGCCATGTACATGCCCAAATAGGAGATAATTAAATGAAGTTATCACTACAAAAAAGATCGTCTCGGTCGAGGAATTGGGTAAAGAGAGGGGTGATATGTATTTCGGTCTCAAACAGTACCCTAGAGATTTTAGTGTTATTGTGATGTGCTTTACCCGTGGGATAGCACTGATTTCTTAATCCAGTTGCAACACGGAAACGAAGCAACAAGGTCCTTATAGACGGAAGTGTTAGTCATCCAGGGGAACAACGTACGCAGCAGCTTGTTAAGACGTTTCGCAAGCCTGTTCGTAAGGCACCCTTCGGTAGTTTCTTAACGATCTTGAAAGGCAATATGTAACAAGACAACAACAAAACCATGTCATGGTTGGGTCTGTACCATTACGACGCAAAATAAACAACCATTATTAACCCAACTGATAAGTTGCTTGTAACTCAAGTTGTACTATCCGTTTGTTTCCTCGTGCAACATGGAGAGTTGTTTGGGATGAATTGAATCAGCCCACAACGACATAACAGCAGTCACTTGATGCAATAACTGCAATAAATACTCGGAGGTGTATCAGGGGCTGTCAAGGTAGAGAGGCACCAGGTGGTAACAGATTGATGAGGTTCAATAAATAGGCTGTAGGGTCAGAAACCAGCCAGCCCAATCTGTTCTCTTCTCTGATCCCAAAATGGAAAACTCAGCCTCATCGAACCCGAAAATGCGGACTTATTACACTGGGAGGGGCGGCGTCGGGTATGTTGTACGACCGAGACGCTCGACAAGTGATCTCCACCGGCGCACCACTTAGAGCTTTAGTATATGACACCAGCGCGCAACTGGGTGCGTCTGCGCAAGGAACGTCGTCATGACGGCTACGACGGGTTGCCGGCTGGGTCTGCAGGTGATAATTGACACAGGCGTGATCTATTTTCTAGAGTTGGAAGCAGCGTTTACAACTAGAGCCCACCATTCGCAAACATTCGTCGCTATGCCTCATAAGAGACTCGGGAGACAAGAGTGAAATCGTTAATCTTTGCCTCTGGCGAGACGACCGTCACCGGAGCCAAAGTGCAGTATGATGCCTGGAGAGCTTTGAAGAAGTTGGGTCGGATTCTGCAGAAAATGCGGCTCACAACGGGATTCGCAGACTTCAAAATCCAGATACCCTACAAACATAGATCTATGACACTCGAAAGCTAGTACACATTGCCGGGCATTTTAATCTCAGCCATCATCTTAAACCTGGCGCTAGAGCCACAGTTGTATAAAGCTATTTCTACCGTGGCAAGCGAGATACCACTAACAGGCATCATGCCTTCTGTTCCTAAAGAAGGGTTTGCCAAGTTTAAAGGCTTTAGATGCCAGTCGAAACTGTGCTCTTAGAGGCAAGTAGGTCGTTAAGATTTGAGTATTCGGTGTCGCCCTGGGACGACAAATGAATGATCTTCGTTGTGTCTGATGACCAGCCGCTCATGGCTATCGTATCCTAGAAAGACGCAGATATGTTCGTAGGCGAATAGAACCCCCGGAGATCTGTCCAACTACTTTCGACGGGAGAGAGCCCGTCAAAGATGCTGCTTGGGGTCTCACATGTAAAGTCGTCCTGCCCTGGTGGTGCCTTCAGGGAGGATGTCAAAGCCACGGACGTCTGATCGGTAACATCTGTGACATTCGCCTATACGTTGGCTGATTTGGTGTGTTTATAACAAGTCCGCTTAGTTGTATCGCACGAAGATAGATCTGGTGGTAAGCGAGTAAAGCCATTACTCATACATCAGCCACCTTCAAGGACGCAGTGGCTGCATGGCGTACCATTCAGATCGAAAACCGGGCTCAAGGGTGCTCTACTTTCGGGGTCTGGCATGTTTTCGAGCTGTAATCCAAACGTCTGTCTGACGTACTCGCGGTGACGCAGTAGGCTGGTCATGGGTGAGGCATCCGTTACTACTTCGGCAGATGGCGTCAGCTTTGTCGTTGGCGTCAGTGGCGGTAGTAGCGACTGTGCATGCTGTTGAAGCGGCGACGATGGTCTCTGGCTGGACGTGTTGGGGAGTCTACCCATGCTGAACCTGCCATTGGAAGCCCCACGCAAGCGCAGAATAGCTGACTCGGCCTTGCCATCATCCTCGATCTTGCAGGGGCGGTCGGCTCCTGACGATAAAGCGCTGCTTTTGGGTTGGCAAAGCACTGAAGGATCGATAGACAAGACGTAGCCACTGCTTCCCAAGGCGATGTTCTCTTTGCAGCGTTGCGCATCTGCAGACAGTAGTCTGCAGCTGGGCGACGTGGGAGGTAGGGAAGACCAATCGTGGCCTGTAGTATGGTTTAGGATTGTCACATCGGATGAAGGCTCATTGGAAACGGTGGCCACGTATGGCATGTCCTCAGCAGTTGCCTTGTTCATGAATTGTTGCTCCATGCCCTCCTGGATCGCCCAGTAGTTGCCTTTGCCGGGGTCGTCACTTGGTCGCTCCACCTTGATGAAGGCCTTGTGAATACTAAGATTGTGTCGAATGGTGTTCTGCCATCCCGATTCCTCCGCCTTGTAAAACGAGTACGTGTTAGAAATCCACTTATAGATCCCAGGGAGAGGGAGTCGCCGTTGCGGCGATCCAAGAATGGCCATCCCGATCAAAGTCGCGTAGGTATGTCTGGGTTTGCTTCCATCGTCGCCAATCGAAGGAAAGAAATAGTGCGTTGGTCGACTCGACCTGTCGGCTTTCACTTTCTTCATCGTTCTCAGTTCTTCGATCGCGGCAGCTTCCATCAATGTGCGCTTGCCCGGGCCCTTGTGCATGCTCGAGAAGTGCACGTTTTGCTTTTCGAAGCTGGAAGCAAGATCTAAAACCTTGGGCGTTTTCGCGGTGGGGTTGTAAGTCTTGAAACTGAACAAGTAGGGCTTCCTGCATAGGAGCTCGGTCTTCGATTCTTTGCCTGGCGACGAATTGAAGACCAAGGTTGTTTCGGACCTTGCGACTAATTGGTCAGTTGCGGCGTTGAGTGGGCGGTCCATGGGAGCTAGAAGGTCAAGCGCTCGAAAACTTCGGTTTTTGATATTTTCCAGGAGTTATGAAAGCTCGTGAGGTATGTGAGCTTCGTTGGTCGTGTTGGGCAGGTGTCTTTGGGAAAGTGATGGGCTCAGTCGGGCCATGGATTGTCCATGGATGGGGAGTGTGGAATGTGTGAGTAACGAGGATGGGTTCGATCGGTTAGCTAGTATACTGGTTTGTTCTATCGTGGGTCTGTGCTGTGGAAGCTAAACGCCACTCTTTTCCCCTGTCACCTATAGATGTCGTGATAGAGGGCGAAGGACGAAGAGAGACATAAATGACCATGGGTCATCGCTGTATGGCGATGGTGTAAAAGCGAAATCAAGGCACGCAGGCGCGAGCAAACTCACTAACTTGAACCATCTATATCTTTGTTCCGTTGCACATACCTCGTAATTTTCTCGGCCTCCCAGGGACAAATCTGCTCTCACCAATCTGCCCATCGAGGCAAACTGCAGCTTCTCGACTCATTGGGTTTACCGACTTTCAGGCGTCTGGATGAGTCAAGCCTGCAAACCAGGCGCATGTAGGCACGTCAACGGTTTGGGTAGTAAGACAACGGTCGATACGACCGCTTGGTCCTGCAAATCTTTGTTTCGTCGTGTTTCTCCTCCTATCCCCTGTGATTTTCATCGGTGACATGGAAAATTGACTTGCTGTTGAGAAATGGCCGAACTAGTTTCCCCCCAATTAATTAACCAAGACTTTCGTTGTTTTCTTACGTTGTTCCTATTAACGTTGTAATCATGCTACCTTCGGCGGGTATCTCCCCCTACTTTTCTTTTAAACATTTGGTGGAAGCCGAAGTCGACATGGGTTCTTCCGCTCGGAATTATTGCCGTTGGCAAGATGTTGACCCTGATGCCTGTGGAATTTTCTTCCTGATTAGGCCCCTCCTCATCTTTCCACCCATTTGCAAATTCACTTGCAGCCTACAATGTCAAAAGAGCTGCGCGTTGAATCAGCCGATAAAACGAGACGCAGATGGCGAATTGAAGAACCATTTCATGGAACGTCATGATCTACGTTACCGGGGTGTTTTATCAGATCTCTGGCGCTCTTTGTCAAACGAATGTACTACCGTAGTCTCTTGTGCCTGAAAGCTTGGCCCACCATTCTCAGAATCCCAGCGCGGATAATGATAAGGAACCATGTTGGACCTCTCTGGGTTTCGAAGGTTCCCAAATCTACCGGCCTTGGTACATTTGCGCCAAAGATATCGTCGGGCGTAAATACAGTCTCAGGACCGAGAGATGCAGGCCCACCACCATCACCGAACTGTCGCAGTGGCCCTGCTACAGCTCACCTGATGCTAAGGCTCTGCCTACAAACGAACAGTCAGTTAGTAGACGTGTTTTCGACCTGCTGACGGTAGCCCCACAGAGCCCCCGTAAAAAAACATCCATACAAACCACCCTGGATAGAACAATGAGCCTCCAAGCGTATCATCAGAGCCTTCCTTGAGCAGGCTTTTTCACTGTGTTTGCCCATCAGACTCGTATGGCGGCAACGATGCCATAGTACTGCTGCTCTCACTAGCTTTATCCACAACTTGTTTGTTGCCTTCTGGCAATCTTTGAAACAGCACAGTGGATAAGTTAGTGACATCTCCTGTCTGTCTGTGGGTAGGTGGACGAATCCTTAGACGCATCTCCCAAACTCCAGGTGGATACGGTTGTTAGGATGCGTGAGCAATGATATACTTAGGATCGGTCGGCGAGGACAAGCCCTCACACTAGTTAAGGCTCTCTTGATACTACTGCAGGCCATGGGTAAGATAGATGTTGCGTGCAATGGTGACCAGAAAACTGTTAGACAGGGTTCCACCACGGCCTATGGACTACGTCCTGGATACGCTAGACAATCACAAGAAAGCCCGGTGGGGCTCTCACACTAAGAAAGCAAACACCGTGCCTGACAGCCTGCTGGGTCCTAGGCAAGGCAACTGCGCCCGACGAGGCCAGGAGAAGTGTCAACAGCAGCGAGCCGAACGTCTTACACATACTGCTGTTCCCAAGTCCTAACTTATCCTCAGAAGTAATTTCTGACATTATCGTGTTACGGCAACATTACTAAGAGAGAATATGCTCAGGGCAAAATGCATCCAGTTCGCTGCCCGGAGACCATCCAACGAGGGACCATCCCGCTCCAACACGGAGCCTGCGTGCTTAACCGAAACACCCCTGGCCCTAGCCATGGTGGCCGTCTGGACGGCTGTGGAAATGACCAGGCCAACGGATCGGCCAACCTGCCCCACAGAATTCACCAGAGCACCGCAAATCGCGTGGTCCTTCTGGGGCAGGGCTTTGGAGACGAACAATAGCAGTGCAGGCCACGCCATGTCCGCACCAATCACGGACAGAACCATGGCGGGTAGGCCATAGGCGAAGTATGGTGTGCCCGTTGGAATACGCGTTGCGAACAGCAGACACGCAATGGAGACGGATTCGTTGCCACAAACAAGGAGAATATACGTCGGCACGCGTGATATCAAGAACGCGACAGCCCAGGCGACCAAGATTCCGCCAATGCCCGTGGGAAGGAAGTATCAAGTAGTCGTCAAAGTTGACCTTGCCTGATAGTTTTGGTAGAACAGGGTAGCGAAGATGAGGACGTTGTTGAAAGACGCGAAGAAGAAAGCCATAACGGCGAGCGAAGCGGTTTCGGCAACGAAATTGATGCGCTTGTCGTACATGTCGGTGATGCGGTCCCGGAGGAGAAGAAAGCAGCCCAAAGTGAGGGAGTAGGCGGAGACGACCCATTGCAAGCGGGCCTCTGGGGTGCCTATATCCTGCCCAATGGTGGGGAGAATGATGACTGCGGCTTGGACGGATAGAGTCTCGAGATCAAAGCTAGAGACCGTTCAGCAAAGGTTCGGGACGAGACCTGCATACGTTTATGAAGCTTGCGGCGCCGACAGTTGCAACGAGAGCGATGCTGCGGGCTGTCGACATACCCGGCTTTTGGAGGCCCCTGCTGACGCTGCCGAGTCCATCGTCGGTGGTGTGATTCTGGTGACATCACCGTAGACGTTCGGGGGCCCTTCTCCGGGTCCATCGTGTCACTAGTGTCACGATTGATGATGATGTCGACATCCTTTTCGTCAGGAATGACTGAGTGTTCCTATGTCCTGTGGAATGTCATTTTGCTAGTTAGGTCAAATATCAACTCATCGAGCATCGTATGGAGCACCTCACCTTTGTATGCTTTATCATGGATGCGTAACCCGGCCATTTTTGCGTTGACGTACGCTAAGTACAAAGCTGCTCGGCTTTGCTATCGTCGAGACCCCAGTGAATAGTTCTGAGCTGCAGGTATAGTTGGTCAGTGGTGGCTTCTCGGGCAAATGGTGTGAATTGCTTCGTCCTTTCCTGCCCTGTGCCCGCCTGGGGTTCGCTCTGGTCTAGACCAACGGAGGCGCTCGAAGGCGCTCAATGTAATTCACGACCTACTATGTGTGGAACTTCGGGTGGGGAGGGTAACTGAAATCACAGTTCGTGGCTCATGTGGATAAAGGTGGGGCTACCTGCAATCGGTTTGTCGTGGCGCTTAATTATTAGCAGTCGATGGGACATTTCATGCGGCGACGTTTTTCTGTACCCGGTCAAACATGGCCGGATAAACAGCGAGAAAGCCTTCCCTTCCCCGGTTATAGTACGGGTCAAGGACCAATTGTCGCACACAAGTGGAACGATTTATTACGGGACTGCATCTCGAGCAAACATTGGCAAATACAGCACTGCGCATTCCCTCGACTAGGTCCATCTGTGAGCTGCCATCAATGCCTCGGGCTGATTGCCAATGGAAATGCTGTAGTTATCCTTTTGCTTAAAGATTGCACTGTGCGTTGCTCTTTTTTCCTCTCGTCGTTCGATGCTCTCTTGGTCTAAGAGCATGTATCTCTTCCATCCAAACAGTTCTAGCGGTTACCTCTTTCGGAAACATGCGGCGATGAACAATCTCGAGCTCGTGGTTCAGTGATTGGGACGCACTTACAATCTCTCAGGTTCAAGACATTCCTCATTTGCTATAGACTTCCAGGGCAACAAATAGGAAACAAGCATGGCAAGTTGATACTGTGTTATGCAGGTTGGTGCTACGCTGCAACCAAAAGAAGTCTTCCCAGCGGTGATGTTTGGTGGTCAGTCCGTGGCGTATGAACTGATCCTTGAAGCGGAAATGATTCGTGGAATGAGACTACGTCCACCCATGAGACGGTGGAGGCTACAATGGTGAGCAAACATTTGGAGTTAGCGACGGCATCTCTTGGAACTTAGTGGATCTTGTGGGGGTCAGGCCCAACAACGACCTAGCGGTTATCCACGTCAAACAAACACACTGCTGTTTGTGTTTGTCCGAAACAGGGGCCGGATGACGGCAAACTGCGTATAGTCTACACCGAAACCAAACCTCCTTCGGCAGGGGTATGCGTCATTAGGTGCGTCAGTAGTATATCGGTGACTGAAGAGGCAGGCAGGCAGGCAGGCAGGCCGTAGGGATCAATGCATGGTTCATTTCCGACGAAAGGAAAGTCCAAGAAGTGGCGGTTTCTAACGGCACTGGGACTGGGGGCTGTACAGTGTTCCTTATAAGAGGAAAATGCTCGGTGGAAAGCGTTAATATGGTTTGCTTATTGACGATTGGATGTTTGTGGACAATTGCGTATCGGTACTTAATGTAAGTGTACTTCTTTTTTACTAGCTTTCCCCCTCGCTCTATAGAGAAATACACCCGTTCCTCGGGTTCATTTCTAAAGTGAGGGCTCCGTGCAACGCCGCATGCATGTCAGAGCCATGATGGATGTGCGCATGCGCCATTCCTCCTCCTTTGAAAACGTCAAATTACCAGTCATCTGTGCTTCTCGAAAGACCAAACCCGCCTTCACGCCACTTCCCCGCCTGCGAGAGTTGCTACCCACACTGTTTCATACCACAACAGCTTCAAATGTCTCCAGAACGATAGCTTGGCGCCAGCGCGCACGGTCATGGCAACGCTGTATGCCGCAGCCTCAGCAGACAAAAGACATACGCCAGTACACATGCGAAGGTCGTAGGCCTCTTGGACAGAGAAGGCCCTTTTCGCTCAATGGATTCACTTATCACGATCCATGTACACGATGCCACATGGGGATGTTAATCTTTTGCGGTAAGCATGGTATCGCCACTGGGAGAACAAACCTAATGTTGCGTTTGCAGCCCATGACCGCGCCCGAACGCAAAAACCACTGCCGACAGGAGCAGCAGCACGAACCGTTTTCACTCACCAACTTCCATGCGAGAGAGATAGACCACGTATAGAGTTGGAGACAGCGCACCTTACGTTGACCACTCAACAAATCATTTCAAAGAGTCCTGACCGATGCAATAACTCAGCGAGTAAGACATGGACGCCAGGAATGCTACGAAAGTGTGGCAGGTGTCGGGTGGCCGGGCACAACTCTCGTACGTGTGTGCGTGCGCCTGCCTACGCTGTTTAGATACTCGTGGAAATCACTCCTCCTAGGCTGTATTTAATGTTTACCCTGGTACATAGTGATACTCAAGAAGAGTGACCATCCTGGCGCGCAGTCCGAAAGCAGGCCGTAGGTCAAGTTGAAAGACCCACAAATGCGTGGATGTTAGATGAGTGCCAGCAGTAACTGCAAATAACCCTAAGGATTATCAAAGAACCCTTATCAGGCAACGAAAAGCCCGCTCAAATTGACACCGCTTAGAAGCGCATATTTTACAAGATTGTTCTCAAGGGAAGCCTAAAGGATCTAGTCTTTCCTCACGTATAAATAACGTTAATTGTTGTAGCAAGAATAACCGAGTGTGCTAGAAATAGCAGACGAGGTCGACAGCCTACATCCCTATCTTTCGTCAATTCACTGCAGCTTTGTATCGATACGTTCTACCTTCTTCATTTCACTCTCACAAACTAGGACATGCTCAGCATAACAGAGCAGGAAAGAAGGACTGAAGAAACGCTTATCCATACCCTACAACTTTCAGTCCAGACATCAAAGACTACTTCGTTTTGATTTGTTCGTTTTCCCTGCTGCTATAACGTACAATGCTTCACGGCAAAGCCTTTTTGTCTAATGTCCACTAGTCACATATGTATATGAAAGAAACTTCACTCCTGACAGCGCATTGAAAGATGAAACCGCAAGGCATTCGAGAGCATCAACGGCATTCTGTGCGGACACGCGACGACGCTTTAAACGATCGCCTCTTCTAGACATCCCGGATTGTGAACAATATATAAGTTTAGATTCTATAGAGCACATTCTTCGTCAATTCTTAATCACAGATTTCCCAACCATGGAATACAACCTCCTTCAATCTCCATTCTGAGATGCAAGAAGTATGTTGCTGTCGTAGAGATGAAAGTAGCCTCTGCGGTCGTACAGAGTTGCTTATCTCTCATCTGGTGCAGAGCAAGAATCTGCTTCTCTGCGTCTTGCGAGTTTGTAAGTGACATTCACCAAGGAGTAATGCATGTCAGCTCGCTGACACAACAAATAGCCAAGGGACCGGATAAATGAATAGAAGCGACTATTCGAGATCCGCTGGTTCTTTTTGTCCATCGTCAGTTTCGTAGATTGGTATTAGTTTTGATCTTTGCCAGGGGGGGGAGGACTCGTAGAGTGGCTGTACGCAGATGACACCGGCCGATGCCAAAAGAGAAGTGCAGGAAAGAAAAGCCAGAGCCCATCGCCTCTAGCCGCACCGAGACCCTGATCACAGGTGAGGTAAGTCTAGCTGATGTAGCTCGCATCAATTCAACTCCGACCGACGTCATCCTCGTTAGGACCGTCGTCTAAGCGTGGTGTCATCCCATCTGCGCCCGACGTGGATGCTCACGGCTCAGCGCTCGTGGGTTTCTCCTCGCTGGGATTCTTTCTCAGTATGTCGTCTGTAGGTGTTAGAATTATAGGGGATTCGATGTACCATATGCAGTACCATGAGTGATGAAGTGGCAATAGGGGTTATATTGTCTACTAACTGCATAAGGGAAGAAGGAAAGCTATACAGGGGCTGGCGGCCGTGATGGGTTCTTGGGTAGTTGTGGGTGGTCCTAGAGCTTCGGCGGCAGTTATCCCAGGCCTGGGTGGCCCCTATCGGCGGCGCCGTGCTGCATACCGGATATCCAGCGATATCCTATCCAACAGTAAGGGGTATGAGCTCGTGCGTGACGCGCGCCAGCTTCAGCGGTAACGACTAATGCTCTCTCCCCAACATCTCACCTGAATGAAAACAAGTCATCCGATTGTTTACTCCACTCATCAAAGTTCCTGCGAAAATGTTGAAATTTTTTATCAATAATAGAAATAACAAGAAAGGGTTATTTCCTTTCCCATAGTTACTCATCAAACCACGAAACAAGAAAGCGGAGTTTTGTGAAGCATGCTCGTAGCGTATTTCGCTCGAAAGTGATGCCAAAAGTACAAAAAGAGAAAAATGTGCCTAAGCCAACCTCGTTGTAATAGTAAGCCTTCTATTCACGTGTGAGTGCTTCTATCTACCAACCAAACTGCTCGCAGTGCAACTCGACCGCGGGGCCAGAAGTGCGGATACAGGACGCAGTGGTGTTGCGGACCTCGGTCATCAGACCCTCAGGGCCACAACCCATAACGAGGACGCGCTGGTCGGGGGCCGCGTTGTTCACGGCGTTGCGAATGATGGCCGCAACGTCGGCGCGGCCGTAGTGGATTGGAATGGAGTTGATGTGATCGGGGAGCCTATTCTGTTGGATGGAAGAGACGGAAAACGTAACATCAGATTCAAATCCAGGCTTCTCAGGATCAAAGATGGCGCAGGTAAGGACTTTGGGAAGCTGCCGGGGGATGCCGCTCGCGGCGTCAAATCTCTCTGTGGCCGGGGTGACGGGGCTGGATGCGTTGGATGAAGTGGTTCCCGAGTGCGAGCGGCCCTCTTTTGCGAATGTTTCTTGATAGTAATCCGGGCAGCCGGGAGATCGAGTGACGTAGAGTAGAACAGAAGATGGCAGAGAGTCATGAATCGTCGAGAGGTGACGGCCGAACCACTCGAGGTGGGCTAGAAAGATCAGCTATCTATTTCAGACACTATTAGTCAAGTAACTCACTGTGCCTCTTCAGAACCCAGACGAAGACGATGCTCTGAGTCGGATTCCGCGTGAGCTGCTTGAGCAGGTTGAGGGCCGTGCCGACAGTGAAGCTGGCGCCGCTGCCACCCGCGACGAGGACAATCTTGTCGTACTCGGCCGGGTTGGGAAATGTGCCATAGGAACCCTCCACCGAGGCCTTGAGGGTCGCACCGGGGTGGCTGACGGCGTACTTGTGGAGGTCGTGGGTGAAGCCATCGTATGAGTTGATGACGAACTCAAGGGGTTCCATAGCGGCAATGGTAAAGGGGTGCATCTCGAAGGCGCGAATCTTCGGGATCCACAAGAAGCAATGATCACCTGAGCTCGCGCCGTAGGGGGCCTTTTTCAGGATTATACGGGTGCCGCCGCCAGGAAGGGGGTGAACAGTGGCCGTGTTGTTGAGGCCGTAACCAACGACCCGGACGAGACGAATACTACGGTCAAATAGCCAGATGCCAGCGCCGACGGCCGTGATAATGACAATCTTCTTGGACAGCTCGGGCTGGTGGAGGCCGACGAGAACCATCGAGATAGCGAAGCCCGATACGTGAAGGATGTATGACAGCTCGTAGTACCACAATCGGACAATTGCGCCAGCGAGGACAACGATGAGGAAGGCGAAACCGGAAACGATGCCGTAGATCTCCTCGTGGACGCGAAGGCGTGCTAGGTTTCCCTGCTGGATGAAATACGACGAATAGGTGGCACCGTGCACGATGATCAGAGTCATGGTGACATAGCCTGCGACCTGGTGGAGGATGTTGAGACGCTCGTAAGACCAGGCGGTCAAGTAGCCGAGTGGGGTGTTCTTGAGAGACAGAAAGACTACGACGACGTTGTTGACGATGGCAAGCCTATGCGTCGTCAACCTCTCCGACGGCATTTCAACAGGATATGAGGTGTTGTTGAACTTACCATCCTGTACGAGCTCCGATGACAGTGATGTAGGGCAAGGCCGAGGTGTCGATGTACGTCAGGGTGAAGACGATGTTGGCCACAACGTAGGCAATTGCTACGGCGGCATGACCAGTGGAGGGTAGGAGGGGAGCCTTGCGAACAGAAATTCTGCGGATGGTACTGGATTGGCAGTTAGAATCCGATTTTGTGAGACGGTCAGTTGAGATGGAGGTTTTCTCGTTTCATGATGGGACTTACCGGGACACAAACACAAACGGCATTGCAGGGAACGAGAGCTTCGCAGCAATTCCAGTTTTCAGGACAAGTTGGCGGATCAGGTGAAGGGCGATGAAGACGCCCGTGAGAGCGGCCAAGGCAGTGGCGTAGTAGACCATGGCCTTGTGATTCATGCGGCTACGGTGGGCAAACAGCTTGGGGAATGCCGAGGGGCCTGCACCGCTACCACCAGCCATGGTGGTTGAGCGGGTTGGATATACGTGAGGCAGTGGTGAAGCGAAGCAGTTCGTGGAGTAAGCGAAGCGCAGAGAAGCTTCTTTGTCGACGGAGGGCTGGGCGGGCAAGTGAGTAAAGTAAACTTGTTCGGGCTCCAAGACTAGCAAGCTTAGAGCAAGAGATATTGTCGTAATGAGGGCTTGGGCATGAGATAGTGGCCAGGTGAAAGAGTCCAAATGATAGGGGAGGAACAGACGGTCTTGGATATCTTTCCAATGCGAAGAAAGGCATCTTCGGGACCCGGCAGAAAGGAGGGTTGGCGGCAGCCTGCAAGAGCTACTAGTCGAAACGCACACAAGTATGAGGTTGTTATGAGCAGGAGACCAATTATTGATTGCTTCACCGTTGTATTTTGCATGAAACGACCATCTGCGTTACAACAGGCCATGTGAGGATGAACATAACCCCTACCAAGAACTAACAAATTGTCTGCGATGGATCAAAATCTACAGCATAGTGAAACTCAACAAATGGTGATGATTAAATGTACCATTCAAAGCGGAGCAGGCTTCTCAGAGATTATCAAGTTAACAGCCAAGACGACCTAATATAACGACTTCATTAACCAGCGTAAGGCCCACAATTACCAACCAAAAGACAAACTAGCACAACAGCCACAGTATACGACAGCAAACATTTGATGGTGAGTGATACTCATCGGTGGGATTTGGCTGATAGCCATCACATGAATTGGGGGAAGAGAACGGAAACTGCTGAAGGTGCTGTGACGTGTAGAGGTGCGGTTCTGTGGTCTCAACCTGGCCCGGATGCCAACCCAAGCGGTGGCATACCCTGCCACTTCTGAATCTGTCTTTGTTGGTTCATTGTTGAGCTCGTGAGAGTCTACCGGGCCGCCTGGCCGCTGCCGATTTCTGGTCCTCGTCTCCGCCTCATTTGTAGGTTAGTAGGAGGGCGTCGAACGTACAAAGCAAACTCGTGGCGAACCAGTTCTTGCAATGACTCATGAAAACAAAAACGTCATCGTTGGTCAATCATGTTTGACGATCGCACAAGCATGTTTCCGGGAATTGATAGCCAAGTTGTATGTGTGAAGTACTCCTGAAGGGGTCAAGTGCGTAAGCGAATTCTATTAAGTCCTGTACAATTATCATCTACACTGTCAGGAATCAATGCTAGCTCTAGAGTGGCGGTGATAGAAGGTGCAGTATGACAGTTAGCTTGTTCGTTATATTCTGTAACATCAAGAGCTGTACCACAAGGAAGGACTTGGGACTTTTGGTCTCAAGAATGGAACTTGTGCACGGAGCCGGCCGTTTTGGCTTCATTGCTAGAAGGTAACCCACGTGATTTCAAGGCGCTGCACCCACGTCTGCCGTCCCGCTCCACATACATTGGTCATGCCACCGTGATACAGTCGTCTGAAACATTTATAGATCCAAGGTCATGATAGAACTATTATTCATACTCAAAAAAGGGAGTCTCCTATATGTGGAACAACCGTAAACAAAGACGAAGATTGGGGGCGGGCGGAAATCGCAAAGGAAAGAGCTCACCAAACCTTCACAATTGGTCAACCGTAGAACGTCAGGGAATTTAGTCCCGGCTGGAGCTTATGATATCTCCACCTCCTGCGTTAGGACACCAAACTGAAAATTGGTTGCACAGTAACGTAGCTTGAGTAGGCACAACAAACCTGACAAGGTTGGCAGGGGCGCTTTCCGCAAACGCACCTACACGCGAGCCACCCACAATGGGGTGTGCCTCTTACGCTTGAGTGATAGGCGCCGGCGAAGAAGAATTCCATCCAAGATCTTTCCGATTCCAACTCTTCATTTTCTTCTTATTGGCCACTGCCGTGCCAAACGCATGTAACATCCCGGAAGCACACTCAATGGAATTTAGTGGCATGCCATTTTCCCATTGTGTCGATCATCGCACTGATTCGGCCATCGGGCCAAAATCGTCGTCGAGGCGAGGGTTTTCGTTTGTTGCTACAAGGTCCTTTAATTATTTGTTATATCACTCACCGACTACCCCTGACAAGAACATGAATCCTGATTTATGGTCACAGCCAAGCATTGAATGGCAACATCCAGCTTGGCCCACAAGGCACGATTCTCTGGGCAGACCAAGGCAGAATTCAGGATATGATGTTTCTTGGATCGCACACTCGCGACGCTGACTTAAGACATCTGCTGCTTCATGTGGACTAATCGCTTGAGTGGTCTCTATTCCCAGATCCCAGCATACGCCGCGTCTAGAGCGCGCTAGTTGGCCTGAACCACAGCCCAGGAGGACTTACGACCACGAAGAGCATTTGTGAAATGGGCTGAGAAGGAGCGTGTAGCGAAACTTCGATTTCGGGCTCATCAGAATGCACTCTAAGACGTCGGTTTGCCAACAGGATGGAGACGGAGGCGCCCCTGGCATAGCTATCGGTACAACCAAGATGTGGGCATCATCTCCATTACACAATTTGATCCGTCAGCACATTATTACATATCCAAGAACCGAAGAATTCACGAAGCGATTTCGGTCCTTTCGAAACTGAAGACAAATGGTGCTAGCGGGCCTCATGCGAATCCGTTTCCTGCAAGCACATTTATCATCACAGAACTGCAAGGAAAATCGATAGAAATGAAGGCGTAGCTGATGCCTTAGTGGATGATAATCCATAGACGAGTAGATTCTACAAATAACTAGGAGGGGTCGTCATACTAGTCCTTGCATCCAAATACTTCTCCCAATGCTCGAGCCCGGGTAATACCCAGTCGACAATCCCGTTCTTTTTCTTCAATTCCTCCAGTCTTTTGAGTTTATTGTTCGATTCTTGCCTTGCAATCTTGACCAGTGGTTCCGACTGTTGACGGTCCAAGATATCCGTCATGGACCTGATGATGATCTTCGTGGTGATGGCATCTGTAAACCCAAATTTGCTGACCGCATGGAATGCTTCGATCCAGTGCGACGTTGCACCGCTAAGGTCCGACTGTATATGACTGACTTTAGCCAAAATAATGCAAATTCTGAGCTTCTCGTATTTCAGCAAAGAGACTCCCGACTGGAGACGAAGACAAAGATCGCGCGCCTCCCGAAGAATGTCTCGACCGCCTAGGTCCTTCCGAACGGGCCCAGGCATCCCTTGAGCAAAAAGACCCTCTGCTAAGGAAACCCCAAAGCCGGATCTGGCGGCCCCATCCACCAAAGACATCATCTGGCGTAGATATGTTTCAGCTTCACATGGCCGGTCCAGCTCCTGTAGGGTGTACTCATAGCTGCAGGCACATTCGCGGATATCTTCATCAAAAAAAGGTCATTATGTCGCGAAATGATATGTCGTGATTCCTGAGCCGATCCCGCGCCGGTTCAAAGTAGCCTTGATAGCGTAAAATCTTGCCAAAAAGGCACTGTTGGCGGAAATGGACGACATCTTCCATGACGCTTTGTTGCTGACATGTCTTCCATTCCATCATAATGCATTCGCGCGTCAGACTGTGGATGGCTTTTACCTAAGAGGGCCAGGATACCAATAGCTTCTTGGGTCTTCCCCGAGATTCTTCGGACAAGACTCTCATTGACTCCTAACCAGACGGCAGCGTATGGACCCATCAGTTCAGAGCTGAGCCTTCTGGCTGAGTCGAGAACATAGTTTTTCCACGCCACATCGGGAAGTCGGCTTGCCTCAAAGGTGAGAACTAGGTCGGGTAAAGTGTAATTGGGGAGATCTTCAACGACTTCTTATGTGTCTCTAAAGTGAAGTCGACGTGAGCCTGAACTAGTTGCGGGTGTGGGATGCTAAGACGGTGGGTACAAGACAGATGTAGTTTGGGCCGACGAAAGCTTACGGAGGTTCGAGATATTTCCATGTCAACGCTATGTACGCCACCAGTAAGCCTTGTTGCTTCCAGAACTTTTGTTCCTCGGTGTCAAGACGGACTGAAAGTGCGTCAATTACGTCTTTGCTAACCCTGAAGGTGTCGGGTTTGACTCTACTAATTGCCCCAGAGGAGCGCAGCGTCTGGAAAGCTTTCCCCAGCCTAAGGCGATCTGCCAGTACCGACGTCTACTCTGCTTTCCGGCCCGGTCGGCTTGCCATCAGGTGCCCAGCGTTTACGAGGGTCAGTGCCGCGGGTAAATAGGTCAGAGGGACCTTGTTGTAGACCGACGTGAGGTGACTGCCAAAGTATTCTGCCACGACTAACCGCCTTCCGGACCGAAGTCACTCCGGAGGACCGGTCGTCCCACATAAAGCTGGGCTATATTAGTTAACGTCGTGTTAGATAGTTATCTATTTTAGATATAATAAGCCACTTTGAACCTTAAAGTCTTCCGCTAGGTGACCCTGCTTCGTGATAGACCTCCTTTTCGAGGGCAAGGAAGGATGCTAACAATAGCAGAAGATTCGCATCCTCTGGGGGTTTGTTTCCTGTGGGACCAAATGCATCCGAGGCCACTATACATGATGATGCAAAGCACTTTATTCACGATAATGCCCCTATTAACACGCCAGCTGCTACAACTGGCTGGATCTTACGGCGGGGTATCTCCTTGATTGACTGGCCTCCTTACTCACCTGCTCTGAGCCCAATTGAGCATGTCTGGCGGATAATGAAAGAGAACCTGTGAAGACTATATCCTGAAGCATTCAGCCTTAGGAAACAGGAGTTAAATATCGGGAGATCCAAGGAGCAATGGCAGGCCTCATAGGATGCTATCCCACAGGAGAAGATACGGAGCATAACAGAGTCTTTGGCGCGACGCTTAAACGCAGTTATAAAAGCACGGGGCTTGTATACACGATACTAAAGGGCAAAATTCTGGGTTGGGGGTTTTATATATATATATATATATATAGTTGCCATATATTCCATTAATTTCGTGGTTTTATCCCTGGGTGAAAGATAGTGGTGAATGGTGAGAATGCAGGAAGGTGGCCAATGTGGCGGTGTATTGATTCTGACAACCCACAGTAGTTCTTTAAAAAGAATTAAGAAAAAGAAACTGTTAACGAAGGATGGCAAATGCATGAGTTCCATACCTTTTGCTGCATTATTAGGCCATAAGTCCGTTCTCGAAATTTCTCTTCTAGAGACAACATTGTCACGGCTAAGAAAGAATCGCCGATTTGAATGAACTAAAGGATACGTGTTTGAATGGTGTTCAACTTACTCCTTGTCTAATTACTGCTATACCGGATTTGGCACTCGCTGCTGAAATTCAGTAACGAGCGCCTAATCCGGTAAGACGCTGACCTGCGCCACCTTGGTTGAAACGGATAGTCCGGTTCCTAATGGACCAACGTCGAGATCCAGGACACTGCGAATTGTCTTGTACATCACGTGCTGATTAATGTCAAAATCGTGAAATTCAAGAAAAACCCACTTCCTGTCCCACTTCTACACTAACCCACACGTCAAATCGCACTACGGTACGGTGGCACGGTGGTACGTGACGTAACAATATTCACAGTTTGCTCGTACTCAACATTTGCCAACCGTCTCTGGTGGAAAAATGAGATGCTCTTCACAGTCTTCGCTAAGGGTTGATGGGCTTCGCCATATACTTAATCCTGCAGAATCGGCAGACAGATCGCAGTCTTGTAGTATGACCTCATGACTAGACCAATTCCGCGAACCGCCATGAACCACGAGCCACCGCAGCGGCTGCGCATAGGACCGTCTTGCACCGACAGCACAGCTGGTCACGATTGTCCGAGGATTGGGGGCCTAAGAACGCCCCAAGTAAAGTATTACGCGAGACCTAGCATTACTAGGATCTCCGAGGATGAAGTTATTTTCACTAACTTTTGTGTCATGTTCATGTCGAACTCAACAGCATGTCGCGATGCAAAAAATGCACTGAGCACAACAATGGTTGAATCATAATCACTAATTAGTTTCTACACCTTCTCGCCGGCCCCCTCTATCCCCTGCGCCTGAATCTCCCCCTCAGAAGGGGAGAGTGGGGTTACATCTAGCTTCTCTGTGGCCTTCCTACAAGAAAACAAAAGTGTGCTCGACTCTACAATAGATTATTGAGTCGTGCGAACCTGTAGTAAAAGATGCGCTTCTAGTGCGGTCGATGGGACGGTGCAACTGCAATCCAAACATGATGAAGAATCCCAAATCCTGAACGCGTCAAACACTTCAAATCAGTCAACGCTGCGTCTTCTCAAGCCGACGACGATTTATTGACACATGGTAGTTGTTTCCCCTGCTGCACGCGTGTCGGCGTGGCGTGGCCCTGAAAGTGGAAGGCTAAGCCGTAGAACAAAGCGTTCCAGACTCACGTAGGCGCTGTCTTTCCATGACTGAGCCGTGGTCCAGTCTCCCGCAGTGATCATGTCAAAAGTAAAGCATATTTTGATGTCTATCCAAGGTAACACAGGTCGATGATGCCCGGTGCCATTCGTTCGTAGCCGTTCTAGTACCCTTATAGATTCGGGCCCGAGTGTTGTGTTAGGTATCGCAGAGAGAAGCCCTGATGATGTTTATGGTGATGAACAGAGAAAATTCTGGATTTATGGTGTTATTGGTGTGTAAGGTTGAGATCGAAAAGGAAAACCTGCCTTGGAAAAATGAGGTGCGAAAAACAGGTACCTGCTCGTACACACCCTCCGTTCTTTGATGCGGGTTGAGGTCCATCTACTGCACGGGGTTGCGGAGAATGTCCTCACAGTTGTTATCGAACCCCAGATTGGAAAGACGAAGATCCTGCATGAGTTGCTCAGTCTTTTCCAGCTCACGCTCGCGGCCAAAGAGTGTCTTAACAAACTCGACGCCGGCGTTCTCGTCGAGCTGCGTGTTGCCTTTCTTGCTGGTGGTCTTGAGCATAGGCGACTCGCAAGCCTTGAGAAGATTGCGGAGCTTGTTGTTGAGGCGCTTCCCCGAGCCAATGTATTCATCGATAAGTTTTTTGCTTCCGGGGCTCCGGATGCGGTCGACAACCTCTTCTGCGCGCTTGACCTTGCCAGCCAGCTGGATCAGCAAGAGCCAAAGCTCACCTGCCATGTCAGAGATGGGAGTGGCAGGCCCATGGTGGTAGACGGTCCAGTCGTAGATCCACTTGCCCAAGGAGTTGGGGTCAAACACGCTGCCGAGCAGGAGGATGGGCTTCTCTGTAGGGTCCCAGTTCTTGAGTGAGTAGCCCGGGGGAATCTTGTGGTTCTTGGCGTCCGCCTCGGTGGCCAGACGGGCCCCGAAAGGCTTGTTATTGTGAGAATTGGAGGTGCGGGTATTGGATGGTCGGCGGGGCACCGAGGCCGAGGACCGGCAGGTAGGGCTTTTGGTCGCGAGGCGGGCAGGGCGCGGCCCATAGTCCTGGGCATTGCGCTCGATGTAGGCGAACTCGCTCGGTGTGGGATAGTAGTAGTCAGTGGGATATAATCTCCCGGCGCCTCCATAATAACAAGTGCTTTGGATAGAATGCTGCCTCTTGGTTCTATGGCGCGACGACTGTGGCGGCAACACGTACAGATAGCCATCCAGATCGATGATCTCGTCCTCGTCGCATTCCCCGTGCGGCGTCGAGGCTCGTACATGAGTATAGAAAGCTTGGCTCGTGTTGGCCGTGGCATAGTAGCCATCACTTGTGTACCGAGGCGACGCCGTCCGCGGACGGGAACTTAATCCGCTGAAGCCGCTGCCGGCGTTGTTGAAGTGCGCGCGGGTCCTCAGCCGCTGAGGGGCGGGACCGGGGTAGTAGTAGGAAGAGGGCCCCCAAGGGAAAATTGTTGGCGTCGCCGACTTGTATCTCTCCCAGTCATAGTATTGCGCATCGACAGGAATAGATCCGGTGTATAGAGATGAGCAGTTTGCCATGTTGGCTGATGTGTCTCTCTCACGAGGTCTCTCTGAGCCGTCCACGAGGCTCTTCTTCTTCTTTCTCTAGCAGCTTCCGCTGCTAGCTTGCACGTCTCCCTCGAAATGACGTCGTCGGTTCGTGGTGAAACAAATTGACCAGTTATGGAAAGAGCAGATGGGACTCTGTAGGGCTTCAATGGCTATTTGGATTCCGCAGAAGCCTGAGGATGATTGTCCTCAACTGGCACTCTGGCGATGTCCGAGTTCCACGTCCGGGAGACCTCTCTACACCTGGTCTCAAAAGGTTGGTATTCTTCTTCGCCGGCAAGTTGATTCTGATCGAGAAACTGCTTGAGATGTTAAAATGTGAATGTAGGTGCCCATCTCGGGCTCGGGCAATGGCCTAGATCAAGCAAGTCGACTGACCGCTAGATGAACCCGCTTGACGGGCCATGATAGACGCAATTACCACACACAGCTCTTGGTGATATTTTTACGCCTCAGAGACAGTTTCCGAAGCGGGGCGTGTGAAGCCCGGGTTTGCCGCGATTGGTTAGGGCCAGCTGCACATCGATATATGTTTGGCCACCAAGCGCAGTGAAAGTGCCGGACCATGACGTCTGTTTTGTTCCTTGGTTGGCCAAGTTTCTATTAGAATAGCAGGATGTAGCACCTCTCATTGAGTCGGAGGGGTTGGCGAACGGCCCGCCTAGGGTGATGCGTCGTTGGCAACATCTAGCGTGATTTGCTGTATCGCGTTTAGTCATGTTAGACAGCATTGAAACTTCTAATTTTACACCTCCTCTCCCGTCGAACTCCCACCCACCCTCCCCCGTCATGGCAGCCCATTTGCACTCAAATTTGTGGCTGTATCATGTCAGCTCTGTGGTAGCCGATCGACATGCTCTCTTGAAAGGTTTGCCGAGACATGCTCAAGACCCCCCCCCCCGGCCGTCGTGCTGTGTTATTGGTACAAAACTGAAGTTTATCTTCTGGCCGAGTAGCTGCAGCGAAGCATCAAGTAGGGTATGTTGATCCATCATGTACAGACCCGGTGGTTGGTTGGCTTTCGAGGGCGAAATGCAGGGCACGCCATCTGGAGAAGGGGCCCAGACAATCGTCCAATCCGTCCGATCGGGCCAATCCTTCAAGGTTTCCTTAAAATCAGCTGCATGGACTCTTGCACAGCATAGTGTTACAGTTTTTCTTTCATGTTTGCAAGTCGAGGGTAGGATTTTTTACACGGCTTCAACACCCAAATATGGCTATTTCGTTGACAACCACGATGTCATGGAACAGAAGCACCATGCATTGGGGTGTTAGATGCTGATTCATCAGAATAGGTAGTCGTGGCCACTCGATGACACGTGTGTGTCAAGACTGTATGCGACAGCCTAAGCTTGTGGCTCTCAATCGTCGGATACGTTTCTGTGGTTAAACTTTGCAGCAATCGGCCACAACCTACAATCACATTTCCATTCCATGATCCAAGTCTACATGTCGCTTATGAGGCCTAATAAGGGGCTCGCTGTGGTCAGCAACAACCAATAAACAGAATCCTTCCTTGCGCCTTTGAAGACATAATCAATAATTACGATCATCACCTATTGCGGACTAATAGGTTCACAATACTGTCCCTGGACCGAAATGCTTCGAAAAATGGCGTGAAATGTAAAAGTGAAGCGCTACGGATGCATAAGGTCTTTTATGCTTTCGTATGGTGCGTCCTGAGAACCCAGGATCAGCCCAATAATGGCCAAGATCTGACACTGCTTACGGCTTTCCTAATCAGTTTGTGACATCAACGACATATCCTGCCCCATGCGCGGGTTGCTGCTTAATACTCGTGTGAGGTTCGTCTACTTCTCTCAGGCCACTGGTTATGCATTGCTGGGAAACTATCTAACATAGCGCTTTCCTTCCAGACCGAGATCTGCCATTTGTGTTGCTTTGTGTATCCGCTGCCCATTGTTAATCAGCTATTCATTGGATATCATTCAGAATCGCACCAGGGAGATTCAAGCTGAAGCAATGGTTGGATCCAGTAGCAGGCTGTTGCTGCACCGCCAAGACTGCTTCGTGACTCGTGGCTTCTGTGTGGAGACAAAGACAGTAGCAGGAAATTGGCAGATAGGGCTGCATTGTTGCGGCTAGCATTGCGGCTTGGTTGCTTCATCGCACGAATCTAAACAAGACGAGAGGAGAGTGTCATAAAAGATAGCCACACGCAATCGTTTATCGTGCTCTTTGGGTGGAGCAAGCCTGCACATTACGATTTGCACCGCTGGTAATTGTCTCTTTTTCTTGGGGGCTTGTCTCCATCTTCCATATGTGTTCTCACTTCTGCTTCTATATGTTAGGAGTGACAGGCTTTGTCGACCTGCATTAGCCCTTGGCAGCAACCAGCGGCAACTCGACTGTCATCGCCACCCAGGGCATCCAAGGCGACCGACTTAGCCTCCATCGTAATCCGAAAGAAAAAAAGTACCCAAACAACCATCCATGACGACCGTGCCTTCGTTGTTGCAAATCTTCAGTGGCGCTCCGCTTCAGCTGCAACGGGCCTATATATCAAGTGGCATTGGACAAATATCTGCCGACAATATACATGCACTTACGATACAGGAAGCCTGCCAGACTTCCTAGCATCCTCATAGATTCTTCAAACCTAAGGTTTCTCGGAGTGATCGGGTCCTTTCAGCATGGATTCCTACTCAATCGGCATCTCCAATCCTGAACCGAACGGAAGCAACAACGCGGCCTCGGCAAGGTAAGTGTTGTGTAGGGGTCCGTCTTCGTGAATAGGAAAGTGATCCAACGCGTGACTGACTAACCTAATGCCATCCTATTCTAGGCCCCAATGCACTCTGTCGAGTATATTAGCTGGGTTTGGCTTGCATTACAACAAGAGCCAGTCTCAGTGCAGCGCTGAACAATGCATTGAGGAAAGAACGGCAGACCTAGCCAGAAGCAAATACTACACATCCAAGGTCCGGACACAAGTAAGCAAAATTTTGAGAGAGAAAGCTGACGGTACTTTCCTCTGGCTTGGCTTAGCCTGTAAGGAGCTTGAGGGTCACACTTCGAAGGATGCTGTCCGAGTGCTGGAAGGTATACCCAGATGACTTACTTCCCTTTGCAAGAGGCCTCTTGACACGGCTTTCAAAGAGAGTACCGGACCCGACGGGCTTCGACGTATTCTGAATTGTGTAGCAGTTTGTGTACGGCCACTGAGTGTGTTAGAGCTCTCTAAAGCTTGCGAACTTCACTTGGACGATGACGACGTGCAAACCCGAATTCAGTTCACACGAGACCAAATCGAGTCCTGTCGCCTCATGTTTATCATCCAGGAAGAAAATGTGCTCTTGCTGCGTCAGTCTGTAATGGAATTTCTGACTGGGGCTGAGGCTGTTCATTTCATCAATCATCTCAAGGCACACGCCGATCTTGCTTACCGCTGCGTGTATCTCCTCATCAGGAGTTTTCATGATGAGAAGGATTCAAGGAGTCCCCTCTGAGGCTACGCGATTGAACAATGTTCAAATCATGGGCGCATGGCGCATTCAGAATTTGAGGTTAAAGCATCACAGGAGGAGTTCTTCAGCATAAGGTCCGAATATCGCCAGAATTGGCTCAGATCTTATTCTGTACATTCTTCATGGCGAAGGATGGGAGGTAAATCCTCGATTTGGATGTCGCTGCGAAGTGGGAGATTTCCGCTGTGGTGGAACATGTCTCTCGGTCGGGCAAGGAAATCCTTGCCTTGGAAGAGATCATCGAACTGATGAATCGTAAGGGTGCAGACAATACGACGCCAACGGAGCAAGCTGCTAAGTCAAAGTATCTAAGGGTTCCGTGTCTACTCTTGCATTTGGAAGGGGAAGTGTCTGCACGGGCAGTACACGCTGCAGCGGGAAACGTGTGGAAAGGAAGGAAAGTAATGGCACTGCTTCTCGATCGGCGAGACGACCAGATCACTATCATCGAGGAGGCGGTCAAGGCTGCAGCAGGAAACTGGCACAATGGCAAGGAAATCATGGCACTACTTCCCGATAGGCGAGGCGAACACGTTACCATTTCCGATGAGATGATGTCAATCGTTGCCAGGCGATTTGGCAAGGATATCATGGCAGTACTTCTTGTCCGGCAAGGCGACCAGATCCCCGTCACCAAGGTGGTAGGGGCCGCAGCGGGAAACGTATGGAACGGCAAGGAAGACTTGGCACTATTTCTCGACCGGTGCCGTGGCCAGATCACCATCATGAGGTGGTATCTACTATTGCCAGAGAACTCGATAAGGACAAAAACAAACTTTTATGGCCGTTATAACTATATCCTTTATCGCAATAGAGAATCGGCTGCGCCTTTATCTGCATTGACCCTCAATCCTTGCTCGTCTCACAAGTAGGCGCGCTATCAGCTATATACCGACACCTATATATCAGTAACTAGCTAATTGCTTAATATGCTTAGATGAAGGCGCACGTGGGATAAGGGCTATAATCACACCACCAGTAATCGCTTCCAGGGGCCTAGCCGGCCTCACCTTGAGTCTAATGGTTTATCAGGCCTAGAAGAAGACCTAATGAAAAAAGACATCACCTGCATGGAATTCGAGGAAATTGTGAGAGTTGTTGTCGAAGGATACTCATGGCGTTGAAGAAACTTTTGGGTGGTCCGGTGACTGATTTTACAAAGCTATGGAGAGATCAAGCAGCGGCTACATGAACCACACGTATCCTTTGCATTTAGTCGGCCTACAATAAGATAAGACGCCCGGGTTATGTAACCGCATGAGGACTGCGTCGATCGACTCTAATGCTGTATGGAGGTATCTGCTTAGTTCTGTGGCGTGCTCTCGGTGGGCGTTGGCCAGGTTTGATCCTGGGGCTATGGCATTGCCATGATGCCTGCATCGCTTTGGACTTTACGACGAGTAAAGGGCTATCCAATTTACCGGTTAGACCGTGTTACGGCACTGTTGTTTGCTCCGATTTCAAAAATTTCGTTCTCGCTGTGGTAGATGTTTTCCGTTCCTCATACAGGGTACCTTGAAAAGCCCGCCCTGCGCGCCCGCCCGCTTTCCCAAGAGGAGTAACTCCCTCGTCTAGTGACTGTTCTAGCTGGTCCCAGAGAAGCTAAAGCCAGTTTAAGTGATCCGTTGGATGCCGCATACCAGCTCGAGAAGGAGTACGATCGTAGTTGGTGACGTGCCATTGGCTGTTTCGTCCACGGTCAAGTGCTACATTGGCACATCCTAGATCGAGAAGAGTATACCCTGTAAGGCTCAGAAGGGCAATTTGCGTACATAATCCGCTTACTGCGTCGAGTTCCCTGAAACCCAATTGGTCGCTGCTCGAGAGGGCTAGGTGTATCTGGAGGTTTAGTCGCCGAGTCGTCGTGGGAAGATTCCGCTCGGTCCTCTCTGAACGGCCCCGATTCGTTCTGAACAGCGTGATCAGACAAGTTTTTCCTTCTGCGAAGAAGGTATGGCGACCGGTCCAGGCTTTGGAAAGTGGTGGACTAACCTGTTGGCAAGCCGTCACGTGAACGAAACGTGCCGTGCCTGGGTCGACCAATAAGGTTAGACGGATTCTCCGGCTCTTTCTGGTGAATATCCTCTTGATCACCATACATCGCCTCAACTTTCAGCTTTTTATACAATTGTTAACTAGCAGACTCCACATCCACAATATCGTAAGCTTTTGTATCCCCCGCATCCCGGTATCCCTGTGATATCAAGCGTCAAAGAAAATGAGCCACAGCTCCCGCGCCCCGGCCTCGATCTCATACAAAATAACAATGTGAGGAGTGTAGTCCTTATTACAGTTCATGAATATGCTAATCTCCTTTAACCGGCGTATAAACTCATGATGCGGAAGACATAAACTCCAGCGCTGCCGCAACACACGAGCTGCTGTCGGTCGTGTACTGGCAACATCGGTGAAGGTTTTTCGAAAAGGATTGGATGGAGAAATGCGATCCTTCCCAAGACCTAACTTGAACAATCACTGCGGTCAGCGAGTTAGAAAAAACTCGCGCCACAAAGCAGAGGCTCTGATTGAATTACTAGCCTACCGGCCGTTTTATGTTCATATGATGTATCACCTAAAAAAACGCCCAACATAATGTTGCCACAGAAGTTTACTCAATCTTTCATGATCATAGGATAGGATAGGGGAAAAGTGTAGCAGGCTGACGGAAGCTCAACAGGGTTTACTGCACTACGCGTCTACTTGAATAAGGAATTTATCGTTCCGTTATAACTTGACATCAAGTACATCGTGAGTAGTATTTATACTCCTGCTGTTGTAGCAATGTCCGCTATAATTAGTGTTGATTATGGTTCTTCGAAATTTGGTCTTCGCCGTGATGACTAGTACCGTCGAAAGCTTGTGGATAACCCCTCATAATCAATATTCATCGAGTATTGGCGCACTTGGGTGTAAATTAAACACTAATCGTGTTGCTTACTGGCCAATGGCCGTAGACTGCTACAACATATGCGTCAAGGTGTCACATAACGGCAGAAGTCTACATCTTCTCAAAATAGACCAGTCTGGAGGAGCATACGATATCAGTTACGATGCATGGAATTATCTGGTCACGGGGATGTCAGCTGGCGAGGCTCCAACAACGGGCGGTGTCGTCTGGATGGATCACGAGTTTGTCGAAGCGCAAAATTGTGCCGAACTCCTATGGGATGGTACATTGCCTCTCTCCGCAGCGAATAGCATGAATTACCTTGCCTCGTGTATCATGCAGCCGGGTAGCTGGGTGGCGCAAAATCATCAACTTCATAATATCTTCGACCCTCGATGTGAATGGGGACACGATGAAATGTGCTCAGTCGATTTTTCCGAGTCCAATATTCCGGTATGCCCACATATCACGGGTCTCACTGATAAGCTGGAAGGACACTCTGTAACGGATATTTATCCAGGGGATAAGCCGTGAGTACGTGCCGTACCATACAGAAAACCGGTGTTAGGACCAGTTTCAGAATTGCAAAGATGAACCAAGGGTAGTTCGATTGCGACCCACACATTTCGTATGTGTATATTTGATCGGTCATGTAACAGAGCGGGCCATTTAGGCTGGCAGGATTACGTAGCACGTGGAAGGTAGAAATAACAACAAGTGTTTTGGCTCAACTATTGTGTTTTTGTGGCTAGCTGTTAATGTCAGTGACACCCCACCGGGCACCCAGAAATCGCACAACACCATCCATGCCCACCCATCCTCTCAGCTTCCAACCTACACAATCTTTTCCAGCCATCATTTAATTCATCTTTTCTTTTGTTACGTTTCTCCTAGGCCCAAAAGGCGAATTAATTCACCATGAGGTCCATCCAGCACTGTACGTTATCAAGTACTGCCAACTGTCAATCTGTCAAGCGGGCAGCCCTAGAATGGGTCGTCCCTCGGGCAACACTTTAACCCAAGAAAGTTAATTCCGCTGGTTCCCAAAAGTTATCTGTTAGTCGGAGAAGTAAGATAGCAGTGTGGGTGCGTGTTCAGGCTGCTTTAGGGCTGCCGCCAGCCCATCGTTAGGCCAAGGCAATCAAATACTGAGCGCATCCTGCAAACCAAAAGCCATGTCCAGCTCCGGGAGAAAATGCCTTCAAATCTTTGCGGAGGCAAATCCATCCATCAAAGTCCAGCAAAATGAAGCAATTGAACTCAGACGCATTAATGTAAATTTTGCTGATGCTATTGTGCATGGAATCCAGGTTTCAGGTTGCAACCAGCAGGCCAGGGGCCACTCGGGTGTAATAATGAGTATTCTCCATAAGGGATGACTATGGGCATATCCGTCTACATATATGTGAGATAGTGATGGGAAGATTTACTATCAGAGAAAGGGTTAACAGATGGAGTCCTGTCCTGAAATCGGCGCAGCTATCCCCGCAAAGCTGGTTGAGGGTTGTCCTCGATGCCTGTGAACTTCTAATCCTTCGCCGGCAACGTTCCCAACGGCCGATCGATCGCTGGGTCTTCACGGAAGAGATTCATCAGAGTTGGGTTTGAAATAATTCCAGGTCTCCCAACATCGTGAACAGTTGGGAGTCCCTGAGCCCGGGTCGATTTCGGAGGGCTTTCTAGTATGTTCCCCCCATTGAGAGCCGATACTGGAACCATACAGACCGTACGACAGTAAGCCAAGGGAGGATCATCCAAGTGACGTCCACTCACCGTGTTGGAATCAAGGTCGCCAAATGACTGAAAGTTTGTGAGAAGTCAAGGACCACCTGCGGTGACCAGCCAGCTAAATCCCTGCGTAGGGAAATTTGATTACGAGTAATTCTTTGGGTTGACGCTGTTTATTGGAGATGAGCGACGCTAGTTCGTCACGAGACGCGTTGCCGTTATCGGCATCGGTGGCCGCAACAACCCAGAGGGCTACGTCCGGGTCTGTGATCACTGTAATGTTGTGGTGAGCCCCCAGCGACGTCCTCGGTCGAGACTGACTGCGTGCGCTTACCTTCCACGTTGAAACGGTTTGACGGGCCATAAAACAGCGGAGCAATCTGATTGTTCTCCAAAAAGGAGGCAATTTCCCCATGCGATTTACATCCGTTGTCATTGAGTTCGGATACCTGCGTCAAACTGAGCCCAAACTGGCAAAATCAGCTGCTGCATTCACTTGGGAACGCTCGCATAGTTACCATGTGAATTAATCTGCCGATGAGGGTCTTCCTGCCCGCTTCATTCTGACCCAAAACTGCCAAACTTTTGGTTCTCATAGTCACCGGAGAAAGTCGTGACCACAACGGGCGATCTAATTAGTTTCGGATTCGAGGGTTGATTTCTTTTTTCAACATGGCAAGCCCAAGGTGAACGCATCCTTCCGTAGACGGAATTTTCCGTGGTTTTGTGTTTTCGTTGAACAGATTGCGTGCTGCTTTCTGATCCCGGTTCCGTCGTTCTAGAGCAAGTTTTCGCGACCACCAATAGCAGACCGGTCGATTGGATAGCCGGCACGCCGTTGTCCCCGCAAGCCTACGTACTGAATTTAAGCGGGGTTTGGACCGCTGCCTGTTGTAACTCGCTCCTCAAGGATTGTCGGTGTTCGGGCCGTCTTCCACCTTTCGACCTGCAAGGTATCATTGCCACTGTAAGAAGCTACCGTGCATTTCCTAACTAGGTTTCACTTATTCCCTGTCACCGTGGCCTCGAGCTAATGGTGAACGTTGCTGCCATGCGAGGTTCTCGTTCTTCGCGTGCGTCTAAACAACGGTGGTCATTCCCCTTTGCCCAACAATGTTCACAAGTGGGCGTCAATTATGAACTCGGTGGAATGGGAACATGTCCACGTGTGGAACAGAGGAGAATGCAACCGGGGAGGCTAACGTCACTTTCCGATCAGTTGGCCATTCATTACCGCGCCAAGATGATACTGGGCAGAGTTTTAATCTAACTCAGCCTCTCTTGGGTAAGGATGTGGCTTTTTCGAAGTGGGTCCTAATAAGTCTGGACCAATGCCTACGTAGTGCGCGGCAACAAAAGACCCACTAGTCGCACTAGCTACCAGACTGTCGGGACCAGCCGTGGGCTATCCAGGGTTTGAAATTGCGACGGCGAAGCCTGGAACTTCTGTCCAACAGTCACCATCACCAACACATAATGGTCATTTCTACCAATTGGAAACACCCTCACAGACGACCAGATGGCCCTGCCAGCGTTCTTCTTGCGTCCCGGCGAGGTGATGACAAATCGGAGAGGACCGTAGTCTCCCCGATCGTCTAACATAACTAACCTGCTCCGCTTCATTGCGCCTATCGCAAACAGTGCTAGCCCGACGTGGCTTTCTCGTCGTTGTCCGCTCTCGCAATGAACAAGTCGCCCTTGCACTCTCCGTCTCTTCCGGTTCTGTTTGCTACTGTTGTTACCTCGCCGTGCCTGGACTTGGTTAGTTGGCTTGGCCTGTCCGGTCTCCAGGTATGATGGCTTTGTTTGCGATAAGATTTTTCTTTCCTAGTACGCTCCGCGACCATGTTAACTTTGATGATGACAGATACTTTACAAGTCAAGAGCAGAAATTTCACGCTAGCACGCCTTTTACTTTCCGTGCGCTCGAACAAGCTTTTGAAATCCACCCGATGTTGGTGTTAGAAGTATACTCGGATTGCCTGCGTTGCCCTTTTGATTAGCGCGTCGGACTGGCCCTGGATACCAGATATTATTGGAGGCGAGTATTGCTGTTGGGTGTACCACACTGTGTATGGCTTTTGTTATGCGCAAGGGAAGCGCCTCTGTATAATTTTTGCGGCCTTAGATGTGTTCTGCGGTTCGCTTCGGTGTCACAGGGCTCCGCCCTGTAACCCCCTTTCATAACTTAGGCCATCTTTTCGGGATTCAATCCGTTTAAGTCACACCAATTTAGAGTAAATCAACCCATTTTAAATTCAATTCATCTACCCATTTATCATCTTGCATGCCACTACCGTTTGTATCAATCCTTTCGCGCTGCATCAATTCTCAACACCGCCATTCCATGTCGCGTTCTACTGTCTCTGAGCCAATGCCATCAACAAAACCGTGTCCCTCGCCAATGGGCCACAATCACGACACCACAGTCAATTCATTCTTCGCGTGCTCCCAGTCCTGGTCGCCGTCACATGAGAGCTCCAACTCCGAATCCGAGTCCGGGATCACCAAAGGGTGCTGTCTCGCACCTGCTACTGCCAACTGCGCACTAAACCCCACTCCCAGCCCTACCTGTGGTGGAAGGATGCCGCCTAACGCGGTCAATGCAATCAGTGTCGTCACTGAGTACGAGGACACTCGCCGCTGTTCCCCAGCAAGCACAGCGCCCCCATGGGCCAAGCAAAGCGAGAGCTCCGCATCCACATATCCAAGTAGGTCATCCAACACGACGCCATCGTCGGCCTTCACAGTCCACCAGTTCCTACCGGTCCAGTACCACATGCACCGTCTCCGTAAAACAACCAGCTCCTCCGCTGTCAACCGAGCCACTCGGCTCAGTGCATCTCTACCTAGGAAGAACCCTAGATACAACACTCTCTGTTGCGACCGCCAGACCATCAAGTCCCGTCTGAAAACATCGTCGCCCGCCGTCTCGTCGGTTGTTCGATCCATCTCACAATTCAATCACTACGTCCACCGTGCCTCCTGCACTCAGTCTCTCCCGAGAATCCCACGGCTCTCGCCTCTCTGTCAGTTCGTCTCCCGACTGAACACTACTGCTGCTGCAGCTCAACCGCACTGCTCGTTGACTGGAAAATTCCACCGGGGGCCTCCCCCCTCCTTATATGGCTCCCGCCCGTCGCGCTGCTCCACTCCACCTTGCCACCCTGTGTCACTCATTCGTTCACCTGTTCACGCTAACCCCTTTCGTCCACTCAAGTGGTTTCGGTTGCTGAGGTAAGCCCCCGCCGTTGCACTCTGGGCCTCAGCGTCTCCACTCCTGCGTCGTTACGATACAACTGCCCTCCATTTCATCCCTCATTCCGGGCTTACCCGTGTCCGTTCCACTGCGTTTCACTCCTAGACCATCGACGCTCCGGTTCCCTCCGCTGTCCTGGGTGGCCCTTCCCACGTGGTCACGTAGTTTGGGACCTTGGGACCTCCTATACACAAATTATAGAGACCACTTCGTGGTTGACACCTCCGCTTCGCTGCGGTGCCAGATAGGAGGTCCTGTGGCTTGTCCGGTGGCTGCGCCACCTCCCCCTTTGTCATCCAAATGACAATCTCCGTCTGATGTAATCAGTTGCCACTGTTTGGCAGTGTCAGTTTGAACGCCTCCGCTTCGCTCTGGCGTCATGGGCTTCGCCCATACCCAGTTTCGTAATCATCAAGATCTTTTCAAGAGTAATTGTCAATCTCAGAGTAGAACCATTTAAGATCAAGTACATTCAATTTAAGACACTTTAATCCATTTAATCACCAATTTCAACCAACATTTCAAATGCACTTCAATTTAATCTAAGTAAGTCACTTCAAGTCAATCTGTTTCAGAAAATCTCTCTTCAAGTAATCTAATTCAATTAAGTCAAGGAAAACCAATCCATTTCAACTACTTCACAGTGTAGTGGGCCTGCTCACACCAAAGAACACTCAAATCAGTCTGCTACTGGCCTCCGCTCTACATCAAAATAACTCCTTCGCCCCTGGCTCTTCAACAGCTCCCGTATATCACTAGAAACCAACTCCGTCTCGCACAAACACGACCTCACTGCAGGCTCGTACAATCTCATCCCCATTCGATCATCCATAACTATCTGTTCCACGTCAACTAAGCCAGCTCCGCACCACGCGCAACGCTCTTTCCCAGAAAGTCCCCCTCCGGTTCCAAAACACCAAACCTCACGGGCGACCGTGGCTCCAAGCCGAGCCTCTCTACAACCAACGCAGTCGCTTTCCCAGCGAGCGGCCCAACAACCAGGATCGGACCCGATGGGCTGCAACCCAGAACACCGACGGGCACACAAGCCCCATCTCTCGGACAACCGAAGAAGACTCAACGGCAACACCACTCTCTGTGGTTGAATGTGCCCCCGCACAAACCTCACTACTTCGCCGTGCAAAAACAGAACAGGCTCCGTGCAAACACCAGACCGTTTGCAACCAAGCAAGTCTACCAGTGTCACTTCTGTATCGTACCTCACCGCCTCCCGGCTATCCAGCTTTTCCTTCCAGTAGCTCTCGCTGCTAAGAAGCCTGACCACTAGATCTTCTAACCTCTGGTTCGTGCGCGCCAAGTTGGCTAACGTGTCCTCCGACAGCGGAATGCACCTCATGATGCCTTCAACCACTTCGTTGGGTAACGCCTCCAGCGTTTGAGGATCCATGTCCATAGCGCCTGCTCCTGTTCCCACTAGATATTCGCTTCCCGCTCAGTTATAAAACCCGAGTGCCAGTCTCCCGCCTGGATTGTGGGTAGGGATCGTTAGATTCCCTACACTGCCACTGTGCCGTGTAAAACCAGAAAAGAAAACCCCTTGGTTTCTGCTGCTTCCTAGAAGGTGGGCTCCCCCGGGTTATATACCCCATCTCCCTCCTAGGTCACTCATTCTCCGTCTCCGTCAGTCATTGGTTGCTCCCCAACCCCCGACCCGCTTCCCTGCAGCGTGCGGTACCCCCTCCACAGCCCCCCTGTTCCGGGTCAGCCAGCAGCGTCGCAAGCTCCCTGCTTCTTACAACACAACTCCCCGTCGTCCCTCCGTCCGTTGCTTACTCACTGCCCTGCTCTGGAAATGCATTCCTGCGCATGCTTATGCCCCGAGGTGCTTCCGGGGTAAACCCCTCTATTTGCCGGTCGTGTGCACTCCCTCTGGCCCACCTTCGACTGCGTCGTAGTTTGGGACCTTGGGACCTCCTATAAACAAATTATAGAGGCCACCTCCGTTGCACTCCGGAAGCCGCTCTGCCTTGGCCTTGTTAGCAAAGCCATGTGCCGTTGACAATATGTCGCATCGTCCATTGTTTAGTTCCCACCATTTGACTGTCGTGAAGTCGCATCATTACGTCCTTAAAAGGCTCAAGCTTGGCGCAAATTTACTTGCTTATTGCTGTTCGATCTAGTTTCAAAGCTCTCTATTGAGTGTCTAGTAGCAGGTTTAAGGTCCACGGTAGCAACGATTTAAGTACCGTGAAATGACTTGGTTCGACTTGCATTTTGTTTATCTACGGAAGAACGTATGTCTGCCGCTGTAGACCACATTATGCCTTCCTTGGAAAGCATGCCAACAGAGATTCTGATCCAAGTTGTCGATCTTACAGAAGATGGACCGTCTATCAGCCAGCTTTCCCGTACATCGCGTCGTCTGTACAACGTAGCGAACTCCATGCTTTACCGTATACCAGTTGTAGCCACAGCTCTGGCGTGGGCTGTGGCTCATGATAGACCCGACGTCGTGCACCGGGTGCTAGACTACCAGGATGGGCATGGACGCTTGGCCTCATGCTACGAGTTGAACATCCACCTTCACCAAGCATTGGCCAACGGGAGTTTCCAAGCTGCCAACGCCCTGCTAGATGTGGGTGCCGATATTGTATATAGCAGCGACTCACAACGACGCTCGTCTTGCCAGAAAACGGTCAATTGGCTTTCACATGGCGAGTGCTCTCTGCTCGGCTCACTTGCACTTGCGGCAATGAGCCGGTTCCACATCGGTTCTGGTATAACCCTAAATGCGCCTACTCGTCGGAGCGGCAGTTCTGGGGCTGGAAGAAAAGAGCAATGGAGAAGATTCTCAACAGGCTCACCGTACTTGTCGGTCGACATCAAGAAGTGGCCGCACGGGGAGCAAGCCAAAATGAATACCAAAGGGAGCTTGACTACGCCCTGATAGAGGCAGCCAAGTCGGACGCTAGTTCTGTAGAAATGATGGAGTTCCTTCTCGAAGCCGGCGCGGATATAAACAGGGAGGCCAATTCGCAGATCGTCGGGCAGGCTTGGTATAATGTACTCGATGAAGAGGTGCCGAGCCTTTTCAGATCAAAGGTAAAATTTCTCATCCGACGTGGCGTCGACCATACTAGAGTCTGGTCGTGGGAGGGTTCGCGAACACCCATCCAATTCTTCCTGACGAAGCTTCACCGAGGTTGTCAATACACGGCCGACAGCAGCTCGCTTATTCCAAGAGCTCTGGACTTCATAGACTTCCTTGCGTCTCTTGGGTGCCTCCGCTGGCCAAAAGACAGCAGCGTGTTCACGAACTGTAACGAGGACTGTCCTCCCCGCATTATTAATCTGAATGAGACCGAGGCCGGGGCGCGGGAGCTGAGGCTCATTTTCTCTGACGCCGATGTATCCATTCGGCCGCTTCAACGAGCCCTGTGCCAGCATATTATTCTACAGCAGGCAATCCCACCGACCGATCGCCCAATCATCGCGATTCAATTGCCTTCGGCTGTGGTACGTTTGAGCGACTTGTACGAGGCATGGACATCTGGCTAGGCGGTTTCCGTTAGCAAACTGAATACTTCACTTGTGTCGGGCAAGGGCCTGAAATAGTCTCTGGGCTCGAACCGGGGAAGGGAGAATGTTAGTGCCCAGCACTGTGAGGTATCGTTCATCTATTCCCGGATACGATCATATCTTAGAAGCGCTATAGGCGATCGGCGCACTTTTGATGCCGGCTGTTTCAACAATGCATCAACAATTGGACTTGAAAGCTGAAGGTTCATATCAAACTAGTATATTTAACAAACGAGTTCCGAGCTACGAGGTAAGGGTTCTATGGTTATCAGATAACTATCGCTTGAGCATTGTTGTGTCGTGCATGGGAAGTGTTACAACTACTTTCATGAAAATTTGCGACCGACTATAAATCGACCCGGGTATGCAGTGAATGGCACATGGCAAATCAGCCGATTGAGTAGCAGCAATCTGAGCGATGCGCATCGAGATTTCTAGCCGGGATTGTGTCCCACCTTTCTCAATTTATGTTCCAGGAATCCAAGACATAACAGCACGAAGTCTTCCTTCGCTCATTCCAAGCTATGGACACACCAGGCAGCCGGAATGGGTCTAGGGAGTGGATGATATTGCACATTGCTTAACAAGTGGGACACAGCCCCGGGCACAAAAAGTCATTGTTGTACAGAGTATGATCGTCAGCATACAGCTAAACATTGTTCGTAAGATAGTGTATGAGGTATAGCTGTGGACGTCACCTTCTCAAAGCAGTCCATACTACCCAAGGTTAATCGGCCAAGCAAAACCATCCCTCAATTCTGGAGTGACGTCCACCGCCGGTTCCACCGGTGTTCCACGGCTACAAGAGTGCCTCGAGTCCTGACGCAGCGTAAGACTAAAACGTACTATCAATTTAAAAAAATGAAAAAAAGGTAAGTTACTCTTCGTGTGTAGTCGAAGAAGAAGAAGAGGAACATGCTCCAATGTCTCTGTTCATTCCACCTACATTGAAATGCTTTAGTTGATACATTTCGTAGATAATCCTTCCTGGCGAGACATGCTCAGTTGGAATCATATCAAGCGGTTAAGGATGTCAGTCTAGTCATGAGATTCCACAGTAATTAGAGACAGTGAGTGTGGAGGGCAGTCTTAGACACCCTCTGCTTCCATCTTCTCTTCCAGCCTACAGACTGCACGCCTTTCTTCCCACGGACAGCTCATAGTCACCACTAATACTACCACTATTTGCACCATCCGATAGGTCCTTTTCTTGGGCAGCCTCACTAAGTTGCAGCCTTTGATGTGTGAGTAGGGCGTTATCTGGAATGCAATGCCTCGCATCATCCTATTCAGGTAAGAAGTCTTCTTCTAGGCACTGAATATAACTATCTGAGCTGTATCCCTGCTTATCAGCTGTGTTATCTTCCCTTGTGAGAAAGACCAGCTTACTTCGGTCCACATTCAGGATTATTCTCTAGAGCATAACTGAGACATTCACGTTACCGTGGTTGACTTAGTTCACTGACTGTTTTTTCCATTGATTGTGAGGTAACTAATTCAAATGCCCAACTGATAGGTAACGATGTGTTATTTTGACAAGAAGATTCGTCAGTGAACTGAGACTAATGATGATAGTAAAGACCAGTCAGAAAACCTTGAAAGAGGTCATTCTACGAGTAGAAATACGCACACGTAAATTGAGGACGAAGAGCTAATGCTTTTCAACAGTGAAAGACCTCTCCATCGCCTTATTTGCGAAAGTCGGGCCTTGCGTAAACTTGATCGCTTGATTGTCGGGAGAGAGGAGGACGCCATATACCCTACTTGGAAAAGCCCTCTTAAAAAAGGGGATCGAAAGATCATTCGAGCCAGCGTCGGCCGGTCGGAGAAAATGCTGCAAAGCGGGCGGCCCGGAAACAAGTCTTCGTCTCAATCGCCCGGAAGGATCTGGCGGTGCCGAAAGCGGCTAACGAATGTAGTCATGAGATGAACGTCGTTGATTTCAATGATCCAATGGTTGAGGTCTTAACCTCATCAATGAAATGCATTTGCTTTTTGGGTCAGCTTTAAGGTGGCGTTCATAAGCCAGCGGGAGCAGCTGTCAAGCATTAGTTCGGTCGGTATGGTTCATGTCAAGATGGCCGCTGCATTCTAAGCCACATTCACAGGATGGATAGAACCTAGAGTTAATTGCGGTTTCAGCAAACAAAGCCTACTTCGGCATTCCGTTAGCCTCAGTTTCTTTTCTTTACGTCAATATTTCATAGACGTCGTTGAGGGTGGAATCACACTGCATGGACTAATCTGGGAAGGCAACACTTGATAATTACCTCTACTTCATACGCCAGCTCACGCACCGTTACAGTAAACAACGTTTACAAGTTAGTTACCAACGACTTTATAAGAAAGTTATGAGTTCTCCAACTGGGGCTGTGTCCTACTTGTTGGGTGATATGGTGTAGTTGATTTTATTGACTGAATGCAGGGGCACCATGCCAAAACCGTCCTCTATAATAATATCTCAAGCTCGTGAAACTAATACTTTTTGTACTCCATTTTTCTCCGCCATCTGTTATATTGTTCTAATAGCGAAATGTATTCTCCAACAGAACAGACGCTAGACTCACAAACGCTGATCCCGGATTGCGAACAAGGTAGACTAAGTGGATGTAATCCATGGCTTCAGAGAACCAATCATTTGGCTATCACACTGACCGTGCTTAACCACTAACGTTCACAGGATGCGTCCGATGAACTACTTGCAGTTATGTTGGTAATTAGCCTGTTGCTGGAGCTATGTGATCTGACTCTTCCAAATTTTACGTTGAGTTACCGCGCCTGTTAGTGATGATTGGCGGCCGGCTTGATCATGTCGGCCGTTATCCGCCGAGATAATTGCACCATGCCGGGGCGTTGCGACGAAGATTCAAGAGAAAGATAAATCAGGGTGGCTGCATGCTCTTTTATTTTGTTTGTCTCAATGGACGCATCAATAACCAACTCCACTTATCTTCCGTCCCAGCGATACCGACTGACGCGGAAATGCATACGGATCACCGAGTCGAGACTAGATGCTTGTCAAGCAGCACTCGTGACGAAGGACTCGCTTCGCAGATGAGGGTGACTACTGTCATCGAGATTGAAGATATAGGTTATAACTACCTGGTGCCTCGTATAAATTTGCTTAATCAGATCATAGGATCGTGCCCGATATCTAGACAGAATTATCTGGGTGGTTCGTTTGTTGGTTTGGCTGTACTGGGCTGAGACAAAATGCCAAGCGCTATCCGACATAGAGAGTGGAACAGAGGACCAGTATGTGTCCAAAGGAATTTTGTAGCCAGTCATGGATCTAGCCGATTGGAAAAGTTGCGAATAGTTGACATCTAGCAACCTCCTGCCTTTCACAGATATTTACGTGGGACATTAACAATGGAAGTCCATAGCAGTTTATTGACAATTGAGTTTTTGGTTGCTCTAACTCTCATCCGCAGATGTAGTATAGTTGCTACTGTTTGATTCGATTGAGTCGACATCTACCGATCCGCTGTCTGGGTCGTTGTCGATATCTGCAGTAAGCCGTAGGTGTAATACTGTGTTTAAGTACTCATGGGTGTCAGCCTTCAAGGCATGGCCACGAACATGTAGTTCACGAAGCGTCGGGTGAAGCTCGACAAATGCCAGAAGCTTTTGGTCTAGGATATGCAGATTGATGGTTTGAAGCGAGCAAAGGTATTGCCAACGCAAACCATTCCGAAAAAGCCTGTGAAAAGTAACACGTTTCTCCGAGCTCATTCTACAACGTCGTTTGAAATGAAGAGAGAGTTCGCGGAGTCCAACTGCAGCTGCAAGGCAGTCGGTGAGATCGCCTGGAACTTTCGCAAGCCAAAGTTTGATTGTTGTTAAGGTTGCGAATCCAGAGGAAGGTGGAAAGTGGGCCCAGGAATGTCTGATAAGTGCTCTGCAGATCAAGCTCGATATCTTTAGTTCTGATCGTTTTAAAGCCGAAAGAACGATCTTGAAACCCTTGTCAGGCCCGGAGTAACGCATGTCCTTAATGAGCTCCGAACACTCCTTTACAACCTCGGGGGATGCTTCTTTGAGACTGGCTCCGAAGGCTAGTAACCGATGGACGCATATATGCTCAGAGATGAAGGTAGTAAGGTTAGTCGTTAAGTGAAAGGCCTCAAGGAAGATTGTCTTCGTATTTATAACGTGCCGTGTTTTAGTCTTTGGATTGATGCAGATAAGGATGGACTCATCCCTCCAAGTCGTGCTGATGAACTGCTGGCACAATTTGAGTTTTTCTACGTTGAAGTTCGTCCAATTTCTGTCGTAATTAGAAAAATTTGGCATCTTTGTCCAGACAATCTCTCTGACAGCCAAGACGAGGTGACGATTGTTGCAAATTTCTTTCAATCTGTAAACGTCCCACAATAGTCTTGATATGTAGACTCGGCGGAAAAGGAATGAGGTTTGTATATAGGTGAAAGCGCGACATGTCTGTCGGAGGCTCTTGCGGTCTAGAGAAGACAGGCTTGGATCAGAAACGATAGTTTGGTATAGTTCGACAGGCAAGTCCCCAAGGCGGAAGGGAACAACAGAACAAGGTGAGGGTTTTGCCATATTCGAGGCGTAGTCTGAGGATCTGGTCCCTGGGGTAGTCATTGTGGTAGAATGTTGAATTGTTTAGTTACAGGGTTTCAGCATAGGACTCAAGCCGGTTGTAGACTTATATTTAGGCATGAGCATAATGGGGTGCTGAATGTTGATTAGGTAAAGGGAGACAGAAGGTGGGAGAAAGTGTAACATACCAGACAAGGGCGACAGTAGGCCCTGGATCCGCGAGCCTGTGCAGGCTTTTACGAGGGTCCACGAACGTTGCCTGCGATCACAGTAGTGGAGGTTGGTGATTCACAGTAGTTTGCACTAAGAGCAATCAAGTGGGCCGTCCGATGATGGCTTGAAACGCGTGCCACAACTGATTAGACAAAAGGCTTGTTGAATGGCCCTCACTGGGCTAGTATCACTGACCAGAGACGTAGAGCACGCGAGTATGGGTCACGAAAAGCGGGCATTGTTATCGTTCTACGATGTTATACGGATGCCCCTGCTCATTCAGTTTGCCTGCCGACAACCAATGATAGTCAAAAGAAATACATCTTCCCCCACCTTCAGAAACCCGCCCGCGTCACCGGAAAGTCATCACCGGGATCCGCAATTGGATATTGACGACCACGGATGCCACCAGTTGGTGCAGATACAACATGGTCCATGTCATTCTCAGCCCAAAGGAAGGGTTGGCATACTCAGTATGACCCACCAAGAATAAAAATGCAATCTAACGACTATCTTATAGAATCGGAACTCGCACGATTGCGTAATGATATTGCAGTTTTTGGGCTCTCGCAACTCGGAGCGACCGCATTCTGATCCACGTGCCGGTGACGTGAATGTGGCATCTCGCTCCTTGGCCTGCATGAGGCAGGTCGGTCATCACTTGTACTGAAGCGTAGTACGATCATAGGCGACGACGACGATACTGGAAGAACCAGCAATCAAGACGACGTTTATGGGCTATTCAGTTCACCAGAGACCACTGAGAAGCCTTTATCCTCAAATACGTTTTAGTCTTTTCGCGGACGAGAGAACCTCAAGTCTATGATTTGGAATACTCTGGACAGTTTCCAAATTACAAAGCTTCCCAACCTTGGCTAGAAGCTCGTAGCGATACTCGAAAATGACATTCTAGACTTCCTTTTCCCCGTTCCGACGATCGCCATGCGGTTCTACTTGCACACAATCGTGCGAGGTCAGGATAGGGGTTGCATTGAAAAGCATTCGTGGGCAAGGAGCATATGCTCACAACTACCCGACCAATCCGCCAAGCAATTAGTTCAGTTTCTGGATCCAGTAGCTACTGGGAGATAGACAATTCTTACCGAATTATTGGGCTTCTGCAGCCATGAATTTATGGGACGTATCCGATGAGTTTGCGACGCTAAGTAATGTTTATAGGATGTGTCCGACGAACCTCGCCTCGATGGACTTCACGGAACAACCGTGTAACGTTGCATTCTGTGGTATATGAGTCATATTGGACTTGAACACATGTCCTATGCTTCGTCTATGTGGTAATTGTAGGGTGCTATCGGGGCCTTTCGTACTGCGCTCCGCATGTGTTCGACAAAGTGTATTGACACGCCACAGCTCAAGGCGCGTTTGATGGACCCGTAGCGAGCGTGCATCATAGGGGCGGGAAAGGACTCGCCCTTGGTGCTTGCACACAAGACGGAATTGCCCTGGGACTAATGCGTGAGCCTTTCCGACTCGTTGCAAGCATTGCAGTGAGAGAATTGCACGTAGGACAGAGACGGGCTTCAGCAAGCTTGTATAACAGTGAGTTCGGCCAAACGACCGAAGCGTCTCTTTGACCCGTTTGTTTAAACAAGATCCTAACCCGAGTTCCATTTGTCGAGAAAGGAATCCACGATCAACTGTGCCTTTCCACCTCGGCGACATTTTTGGTACATTTGCAACGCACACAATGCGTCGGCTTTCCCCCATTCAGATCCGATCCTTCCCAAGCTTGAACGAACCGTGTCGAAAACGCAACTCCGTATTCTATCCGTGTCTGGAAAGCTAAGCTCTTGTTCGAGGCAGTCTGACACGGGCTGATTCGACTCCTGGAGGTTTGTCTATGACAGCGATAGTTGGCCTCGATGATGGTCTGGGACAACAGCGCTTTATACCTCCTCTCCGTGACTATCACGCCCTTTCCATCTGCTATCACCCAATTGTATACCGCTTCCTTCCAATCTCGAAAATTTTGGGGTCGTCCGTTCCACCAAAGACTTTTGCTGAGTCGGTTATCGTTGAGCCAGTTCTCCAACACGCATCCAGCACGCTCTACGGCTCCCACCAACCCATCGCCAGCTGAAAGACTTTGCTGAAAGGATCCTCCAGATCGCTGGCGATCACAGGCCACTCGGTAAGAACTGGGTACAGGCCTTTGTTAAGAGGAATCCATCTATCAAGGTCAAGAGAAGCAGATCTATCGATTCAAGGCGTATCAATGGAGCAACAGCTGATATCATCAGACCATGGTTTTAGTATCTCGCGATTCTAGAAGTCCAGGCTATTAAACCGGCCAACCGATATAATATGGATGAGACTGGGATCCTTGAGGGCAAAGGATCTAATGGTCTAGTGCTTGGATCATCTGAGGTTAAGGCGATCCAGAGGAAGCAGCCTGGATCTTGAGCCTGGGTATCTATGATCGAGTGTATCTCTGCTGATGGACGCGTACTTCCTCCTCTTGTTATCTATAAGGGCAAGTCAGTCCAGCAGCAGTGGTTTCCTCTGGATCTTAGACCTTATACCTCTTGGGCCTTTACAGCAACAGAGAATGGATGGACGACTGATAAGACTGCAGTCACGTGGCTAGAGGAGGTGTTTATCCCTCAGACTGCCCCCAGCCAGTCTAGCGAGGCCAGACTGCTGATTCTAGATAGACATTCCAGCCATACTACAACAGACTTTATGTGGCTGTGCTATATCAACAACATCCATCTGTTATTTCTGCCACCGCATACATCGCACGTCCTCCAGCCACTAGACCAGTCAGTCTTTGGCCCTCTAAAGGCAGCCTATAGGAAGCATCTTGGGTATCTTGATCTATGGAATGACTCGACTGTTGTAGGCAAAAGGAACTTTCTAGGCTGTTATGGAAAGGCGCGTCTAACAGCATTAACGTCCCAGAACATTAAAAGT
>LFIW01001897.1:0-16684 GCA_001625285.1 Colletotrichum incanum
ACCTAGGGCAATCGTTAGCTCTTACTGGCTCTGTCTATTAACGTACGATATCCCTTTTAGCCTGTTGTTATCGTACGCTAACAGTTATAGGATAAGGAGCGTAATGTTATTAACATACCCTCACGCGACATCCAGGTGCGTATTACAGGCAACGTTAACGTCTAGTAGTTTATTACTAGTATTATCCGCCGTTAGGGATACTTTCTAGCGATCCTGGTCCAGTCTCGCGGTCGTACGGCTATCGCCTGTAGCAATAAGTATACCACTACTACTAACCCTTGCTTCTAGGGTTGCTTTCGTATTCCTACCTTCTAGAGTAGTGCTTATACTAAGTGCGTCTAGCAGTCGCACGGCGCTCGTTACACTTATCGTGGTCGTAACGTTAATTCGTCTAATAATCCAGATAAGGATAGTGATAATAGCGACAGTAGCGACAATAGTAGTAGTGGTCCCGGTCCTTCTAACTATCAGAAGCCTCATGCGGATCCTAGTAAGGAGCGTACTTCTGGCTATAAGACCGCTTGTACGATAAAGGGTTACTATATTAGCGGCTCTGCTGCCTAGCCTATAGTTATTAATAAGCAGGAGTAATCGGATTTATGTATCCCTTTAATGCTTCGTACGGAATAGGTCTTAGTTAGTTAGGTCGTACGTTATAATAAATTAGGGGTTTATAGTTATGTATAGCGTTTAGGAAACAGATACCTAAGAGTGTTCTTTTAGGCAGTATATATAGATATCGTGCGACGGTAAGGTCGTACGATAAGCTAATTATTAATTATTACCTTCTCTTAACCTTTTAACGTACGCTTCTATCTGTATCTATAATATATTAGTTATAACTAATTACTTTAGTGTAAAGTTTAGTGTCTTTTTTATAAGTACGTTAGAGGGGTTATCTTTCCCGTTAATCTATCTTACCTCTAAGATCTCTTTCTTCTTATACGACTCCTATAGGCTTATAATATCTATTATAAGTCGCTTTTTGTCTGTTATACTAAGTCGTACGAGGCACTTATATAGAGATCGTAAGTCTAAACACACGATAACTAAGATCCTTAGTACCTATAACGTATAAAGGATCCGGTTAAGGGTTATGCTTAGGGAAATACTACTATTAAAACCTGTAGTTATTCTATAAAGCTTACTTATAAGCATGCTTTATGTAACTCTTTTACACTTAGTTAAACTTTAGTATATAATTGTTACGACCTAACAAGTTACAAGCAAGGCAGCCCCACCAGGGATAAGGGCGGCACAGCATTTATATGGACAGAAACCCAAGGACTGACAGATAACTCCTCAGACCAGGAAGAACTATAGAACAGGTCACGTGAAGATAAGATAAGAACATAACAAGGGTGAATAACCAAAGTGGTTAGTTATTCTAATTATCCACGGATAGGTAAAGCAACTGGTTATCCAGCATATCCAGGACGGAACACCAACAACAGGACTTATATATAGGATAGACTTAGACGCACTCAAGGACAGACTTCCATAGCTCTTCAGCAATCAACTTCGTGATTCACTCTACCATAAGTAACTCTTAGATTATCCTTCTGTTATAAAGCTATACAAGCTACCCACGCCTACCGAGTATACAACTAATCACCGTATGCCCAACAGACCAGTAAGATTACTAACAAGCCAACAAGACCTAGTTACTGTTATTTAAGTATCAACCTCAGCTGTCTATTAGCAGACACCACCACTGTCAGATATCTGACCGTAACACTTTAATTGCTCCTGTTTAGTAAGTTAACCTTAATACTCACTAAACAGTAAAACATATCTGCCCCCAAGAACACCCCGTCCACCTCCTCCGGTAGCCCTAAGGGGAAACAACCCGCCAGCTTAGCGGAAGAACTTGCCGATATGCTCGCGGGAGATAACGTAGATATACCCGATGTTAAATATAATAAGGAAGGAGAAGTGTTCCTTAACAGAGAGGAATACGAGACACTCCGTAAGATTACCTGTAAGAATAATGCGCGTAACAAAAGACTTGCGGAACTCCTTAACCATAATGCCGCCCAGCTTAACAAGCTCCAGACCACGATTCAAGAGAACCCCGATCTAGTGAAGCTCTAGGAACTCCAGACCGAGGTTAATACCCTTTAAGCTACAGCCAACATTATTAACACCCCTATAGAAGCACGCGACAAGCTTAAGCTTAATAACCCACAAACTTTTAATAGAACTCCAGGACACCTTAAAGGATTCCTTACTTAAATCCGGGCTTACCACCGCTTTCATAACATCAGCTTCCGTAATAACACTAAGAAGGTCATCTATACAGCCTCGTTCCTCAAAGGCAAAGCGCTTGCCTGGTTTAAGCCACACCTTATGGACTTTATAACTAACGACTAGGACTAACTAAAGTATAAGACTTAAGAAATCTTTATTAGTTACCACAGCTTTGAAAAGGCCCTCCTATCCTTATTCTAGGATACAGATAAGAAACGACAGGCCGAAAGAGACCTTACTGGCCTACGATAAGTTAAATCCGCCTTATACTACGCCGCCGAATTTCGACGCCTCTCAGCCAGGCTGGATATTACTAACGAATCCAAAATCTTTATGTTCTACTAAGGACTTAAGGAAGACGTTAAGGACGAGCTCGTTAGGATTATTAAGCCACCTAAGGAGTTCCTTACCTACGTAGAACTTGCAATCCAAATAAACACTCGATTGTATAAGTAACAGAAAGAGAAAGGCGAGAAGCGACAACCACAAGCCAATACCAGTAAGAAATACATCCCTTAAGGACCTAAGACGACACAGTTTAACAATAGAAGAAACAACTAACAGAGAAACCAGAGCACTACCTACGGTCACCACAACGGACCTATAGACCTGAGTGCTACCTAGAAGGAACGCTTCCAGAAGTAAGACACAAGGAATGTCAAATGCTATAACTGCAATAAGATAGGACACTACGCTAATAAGTGCAGAAGCCCTAAGAAAGAAGGATTCCGTTTAGTGCCTAAGAAAGCCAAAAACATCAGTATAACACAGAAGACCCCCCACGCACAACTTACTTAGACCGCCTGCTATGACGACAACTGCACTACGTATTAAGACAGCAAAGAACAAGCAGGCTGGTACCCTAAAGAACCACCTAAGAAGACCCTCGCTGCGGGCTATAAACAGATTACGACCCTAGACCTTAGGGACGTATATAACTTAATTAAGATTAAAGAACTAAGAACCTAGAGACCCTAGCGACTCACCCTAGAACAACGTCGCGAGTTAACTTAGGAAACGCGAAAACTTATAAATCAAGGGAAAATCCAGAAGAACGACACCCTTTACGATCCCCTATATTCTAGGAACCTAGTTCACGCTATAAACTAACTCACGACCTTAAGCCAGAACCAAAAAGCCTACGGACCTATTAACGTAGATAAACACAACCTGCGATGCATCTGTAACTTACAGAACGTATGTATCCTCGGGATCTAACGATTACCAGAGAAGCCTAAGTTAAGCCGAACCCTTCACGTAGTAATCTAACGCATTAGATAACGCCTAAACGCTTAGAACGACCTCCGAAAACTAAGGAAGCTTAAGGACGAGCTCTAGAAGGAACTAGGAAAAGAACAAGGACAAACGGTTAAAACCCTAGCAGTAGGCAGAAGGACCCCTAACCAAAAGATAGCCAGAAAGGCCTAAGAACAACTTAATAAGATACTATAAATCCAGGAATACTAAGCGCATACACCTTCTACGGTATACCCTAAATTATCTATCTCGGACACTACCGGAACTGCTATTAAGATTCCACCACAGTACCAAAGGCAGCTACAGTAAGCAGCTAACAACTACCAGTACTACGACACTTTATCCTACGACTTAGAGGGTACTAGCTTAAAAGCTATTACGGAACCCTAAAGGACGCTTTAGAGGACCCTAAGCATTAACGACACCTCTAGCAAAGATAAAGAAGAAGATAACATCCCTTAAAGAATTATAAGGAAGACTGTCTACCCTGATTAAGATAATTAATAGATCGAACTATACGGACTACGCACACATTAAGCCGCTATACAGTCTACTACTCCCTTACGACTTAGAGACTATACGATTCTAAACCCTAAACATCGTTTACACCGAACGATATTCTGGGCAGAATGCATTTAAGACTACTACATCAACTATATAGCACAAAAGTACGAGCACTAATTCTTTCCAAGAAGATATAACACCGACGCTATCCCAGAAGTCTACCTAGACAGCCAGTTAGCACTATAGGAATTCAGAAGCCTGGACAAGCAGAACGTTACGACGTTTACACCTAGCCCAGCGTACCCTATAAAGTGCCTTAATAAGACAATCACTTACTAGGAGGATTACTAAACAGACAAATACAGACTACACTACGTACCTAAGGCAGAAGCTTAGAGATACAGGAAACAGGAACTTAAGAAGCAAGGGAAGGTTAAGGACAGGCCTAGCCCTCTAAGACTTAAGATCGCAAGCCGCAAACAGTTAAAAAACGACAAACGCTAACTATAGAGGTGTTACAGGAAGTAAGAAAGGAAAAGTTCCTCTACTTAACGGACATAAGCAACGACAAGCACCTACTAATTAAAGTAAGGATTAACAATCAGCCCGTAATCGCGATAGTTAATTCCGGAGCACAAGGAAACTTTATGTCACCACGATAGGTAAACAGACAAAGAATACTATAGAAAAAGAAGAAACAAACATACTAACTACGAACCGTTAAAGGAGAAAAGGTTAAGTACGGTGGAGGCACTATTAAATCAGAGACAGCGTAACTCCCTATAGTTACCTATAACCGTTAAGAACAACTTATCTTTAACATAACGGAGATAGGAGACAACGATATTATCCTAGGAATCCTATAGTTATAAAAGCATAACCTAATAATAAATTAGAGAACAGGCTAACTCTAATAGGAAGATAATTTAGCTGTAAGAAAGCGTTACATGCCGTAACCCCTAAGTAAATCTAAGCAACTAAGGTACGTTACTTATATCAGAAAGATTAAACCTATAAAAGATAAGCGATTTAAGTCCTTTATTAACGATTAGCGGGAAGAAGAGCGACTCTCCCTGATCCCTAAAGAATACCGCAGGTATTAGAAGCTGTTTGCTAAAGAATTAGAAACAGGCTTACCAGAGCATAGCTCGTACGACCACAAGATACCGCTTAAAGAAGGCGAACACCTAAAGTTCTATAAGATATATAGACTAAACGAAACAGAGCGAGAAGTACTTAATAAGTACCTTGCTAAGAACCTTTAAAAAGGTTACATCCGACTATCTATATCCCTAGCAGGATACCTAATCTTATTTATACTAAAAAAGAATAGCAAACTACGACTTTATGTTAACTACTAATAACTTAACGATATCACTATTAAGAACTACTACCCCTTACCTCTAATCTTAGAACTTTAAGATTAACTTTACGACGCAAAATGGTTTACGGCCTTAGATCTTAAAGGTGCCTACAACCTAATCAGGATAAAAGAAGGCAAAGAATAGAAAACTGCTTTCTACACTAGAAAAGGCAACTTTAAGTACCTCGTTATGCCTTTCGGACTTACTAACGCTCTAGCAACCTTTTAGACTATAATTAACCACGTACTACGAGAATTCTTAGATGTATTTATCGTCGTTTACCTAGACGATATTCTGATCTACTTTTATAACCTTAAGGAACACAAGAAGCACGTTCACTAAGTACTCCAGAAGCTATAAAAAGCTAAACTCTTAGTTAAACCTAAGAAAAGTGTATTCTATAGTTAATAAGTCGACTTCTTAGGATTTACTATTACGCCTAGTAAAATCAGGATGGAAAATAGGAAGATCGCGGCAGTAAAAGACTGGCCCCGACCCTAGAACGTTAAAGACATTCAATCGTTCCTTAGATTCGTTAACTTCTATCAACGATTCCTTAAAGGATATTCCGGCAAAATTAACCCTCTTATTAAGCTCACACGAAAAGATACCCCTTTCGAATAGACTAGCGAACAAGAAGAAGCTTTTAAGGACATTAAACAACAAGTCCTCTCAGAACCAGTTTTGGTTATTCTAGACCTAAGAAAACCCTTTAAATTAGAAACTAACGCTTTAGACTACGCTATCGGTAGACAGCTCGGACAACGCGACGAAGAAGGAAAACTACACCCTTATGCATTCTTCTTATAAAAACTTAGCAGACCCGCACTTAATTACTAGATCCACGACAAGGAACTTATAGTAATTATTAAAGCATTTAAAGAATAAAAACCTTAACTATCCGGTACTAAGTACAAAGTTAAGGTTTATACGGATCACAAAAACCTAGCCCACTTTACTATATTAAAAGTCCTAAACAAAAGACAGATCCGATGGTCTAAATTCCTTTCTAAATTTAACTTCTAAATTATCTATGTTAAAGGAACAGAAAACGGCAGAGCTAATACCTTAAGCCGAAGACCGGACCACAAGGTCCCGGTACCAGAAGAAACACGTGTTATCTTAAAGCAAGATGACCAAGGTGACCTTATACTAGCATAGAAACTCTTAATAATTAGCAGACGCGTTAATACCAGCCCGACTAGCAGAATAACACCTAAACAAATCAGAGAAATTCACGGTGTTAGAGCACATAGACACTAAGGTGTAACAAAAACCTTTAAGCAAATCAGACAACATTACGATCAGAAGGTTACACGACAAGAAGTAGCTTTAGTAATTAAGGATTACAAAATATATAAGAAAAGTAAGAACAGTCTGTATAAGCCATACAGACAATTATAACTACTACTAGCGCCACCAGAAGCCTAGCACTTAATCTCTTTAGACTTTATCGTTAAACTCCCTAAATCAAGAGAACCACTTACGAAAACCTACTATAACAGCATACTGGTTATTGTTAACTGACTTACAAAATACGTATACTTTATCCTGTACTTAGAGTTAAGCACGGCAGAAGACCTAGCGTATACGTTTTTAAAATATATCGTTAGTAACCACGGATTGCCTAAGGAAATCGTGTCTAATAAAGACAAACTGTTTATATCTAAGTTTTAGAAATCCCTGATTTCGTAACTAGGAGCCGATTACAAGCTATTAACCGCTTTTCACCCGTAAACCGACGGACAAACCGAACGAATTAACTAGATACTTAAACAGTATCTACAATATTATGTTAACTACGACTAAGACAATTAGGTACTACTGCTACTAATGGCCTAATTCGCCTATAATAGTGCTATTAGAGAAAGCATACTGAACTCCCTATTCTACCTGAATTACGGATTTAAGCCTACGGCATACAGAGAACCTTAATAAGGACCATAAGCACTAAAGGCTGTAGCAGATTATAACAAATTATAAGAAATCTAAGAGAATATCGCTAAAGACCTTGAATTTGTTAGAGCATAAATAAAGAAATACGCTAACACATTAAGGGTTAAGGGACTAACCTTTAAGGAGGGAGATAGCGCGTATCTTTTACGACGTAACATCAAAACAAAACAACTAAGTAACAAATTAGATTATAAAAAACTTAGACCTTTTAAAATTATTTAGAAAGTCTTAGATATTAACTTTAAACTTAACTTACTAGACATAATGAAAATCCACCTAGTCTTTTATATCGCTCTACTTAAACCAGTACCGTAAGGATCAAATACTAACAACTGCATTATTATAGAACCAAACGAACCGGAATACAAAGTTAAACGAATTATTAACAAACAAAAAGAAAACAGAGAAACACAGTATCTTATTAAATAGAAAGGATACGGACACAAGGACAACTTATAGGAACTAATTAAGAACCTCTAGCACTCCTAACAGCTGCTCTAGGACTACTAGTCAACCCCGGCTCTAGCAAACCAAACTTAGCTAACACTAAGGGCAATAAGGCGACACCCCCGTAGACAGCGTCCTAGTCCCTAACGAAATCCTCCGGAAGATAATTAGAACCAGCAGAAGGCGGGCAAGCCCCCTCCTGTTAAAGCTGCTTGGCCTCTGCCTCCTCCTTCTCTACGCGCTCTAACTCTTTGACACTGTCGATGCCACGACGCACCGCGCGCATCATTTTTTCAAACCACATCTTCTTTTGCTTATGAAGACGTAACACTTTCTCTTTTGCAGCCTAAAGCTTATCTTCTAACTTTTGGTGTTAAGTGGCGATATTCCAAAGCTCCGCAGCCCCTACGCCCAGAACATCGCATCGTAAGCAACAAAGGCGCACACACTCCGCACAGCAAGAGGAGTCTGACGCAGACACCTCGCACGAAGGGTAGCCCTTACCCTCGCAGTAAGAACAAGTCGGCATAATAACGGAATTTTAGAGAATAGCGGCAAGCAAAGAATTCTTTAAAACAGTCGCTTTAGCTAGACGACTCTCAGACGACTTTACAGCCTTTCGTTTTTCGATACGACCTAACATAGTGTAAGCATCACTAAAGGAAGCAAGTTTAACAACTCCCTAACCTAGGAGACACCACCTACTTATGTGGTCTCAAGGACAAGACCTTTTAAGAGGAGACCTAATGTTACGACCCAACAAGTTACAAGCAAGGCAGCCCCACCAGGGATAAGGGCGGCACAGCATTTATATAGACAGAAACCCAAGGACTAACAGATAACTCCTCGGACCAGGAAGAACTATAGAACAGGTCACGTGAAGATAAGATAAGAACATGACAAGGGTGAATAACCAAAGTGGTTAGTTATTCTAATTATCCACAGATAGGTAAAGTAACTAGTTATCTAGCATATCTAGGACGGAACACCAACAACAGGACTTATATATAGGATGGACTTGGACGCACTCAAGGACAGACTTCCATAGCTCTTTAGCAATCAACTTCGTGATTCACTCTACCATAAGTAACTCTTAGATTATCCTTCTGTTATAAAGCTATACGAGCTACCCACGCCTACCAAGTATACGACTAATCACCGTGTGCCTAACAGACCAGCAAGATTACTAACAAGCCAATAAGACCTAGTTACTGTTATTTAAGTATCGACCTCAGCTGTCTATTAGCAGACACCACCACTGTCGGATATCTGACCGTAACAATAATGTTCCTTTTAATATAGAAATTAGTTATCGTACAAAGGGTTTCCTTAGCTAGTACGATAATATATCCTAGCTATAAGGATAGATCTACGTTATTTATAAATAATCTATCTATAAAGATATATATCTTTATATAAGTAAGCTCTAGCGGGATGTAGTTAAGACCTCTGTCTGGGTTATTGTTACGGTTAGATATCTGACAGTAGTGGTGTCTGCTAATAGACAGCTAAGGTCGATACTTAAATAACAGTAGCTAGGTCTTGTTGGCTTGTTGATAATCTTGCTGGTCTGTTGGGCACACGGTGATTAGTCGTATACTTAGTAGGCGTAGGTAGCTCGTATAGCTTTACAACAGAAGGATAATCTAAGAGTCACTTATGGTAGAGTGAATCACGAAGTTGATTGCTGAAGAGCTATGGAAGTCTGTCCTTGAGTACGTCCAAGTCCATCCTATATACAAGTCCTGTTTGTTGGTGCGTCTGTTGGCTATGTTGGATATCCTGAATATCCATTCTATCCCGCTGGATCATTTGGATATCTCCTATATCCGACATATCCTTATCTTATCTTTACGTGACCTGTACCATAGTTCTTCCTGTCCGGGGAGTTATCTGTCAGCCCTTGGGTTTCTGTCCATACAAATGCTGTGCCGCCCTCATCCCTGGTGGGGCTGCCTTGCTTGTAACTTGTTGGGTCGTAACATTAGGTCTCCTCTCAAAAGGTCTTGTCCTCAAGACCACATAAGTAGGTGGTGTCTCCCAGGTTGGGGAGCTGTCAAACTTGCTTCCTTCAATGATGCTTACACTATGTTAGGTTGCGTCGAAAAACGAAAGGCTATATCTCTGCCAGCCAGTCGTGCTAAGAAAACTGAGCAGCGCGACTCTCTTTTAAGTCTTATCTTAGGCAATCGTGTCGTTATGCCTGTTTGTTCTTCCTGCGAGGTTTAGGGTTTCTCCTTGTGTAAGGCCTTACCTTCCGACTCTTCTCGTTGTGCCGAGTGCGTCCGTGGTGGCAAATCGTACTGCGATCTTTAGGGTCTTTCGGCTTAACAGCTTCGTCGCATCGGTAATCAGTATTAGAAACTCAAAGATGCCTTGGAGAAAGCGGAAGAAGAACGTCGCGCTTTAGACGCTAAAGTGGAGCGTCTTTGAAAACAAAAGAAGATGTGGTTTAAGAAAATGATGCGCGCGGTGCGTCGTGGTATCGACAGTGTCAAAGAGTTGGAGCGCGTGGAGAAGGAGGAGGCGGAGGCCGAGTAGCTTTGACAGGAGGGGGCTCGCCCGCCTTCTGCTGGTTCTAATTATCTTCTGGAGGATTTCGTTGGGGACTGGGACGCTGTCTACGGGGGTGTCGCCTTATCGCCCTTAGTGTTAGCTAAGTTTGGTTTGCTAGAGCCGGGGTCGACTGGTAGTTCTAGAGCAGCTGTTAGGAGTGCTAGAGGTTCTTGATTAGTTCTTATGAGTTGTCCTTGTGTCTGTATCCTTTCTATTTAATAAGATACTGTGTTTCTCCGTTTTCTTCTTGTTCGTTGATGATTCGTTTGACTTCGTACTCTGGTTCGTTTGGTTCTATAATGATGCAATCGTTAGTGTTTAATCCTCGCGGTGCTGATTTAAGTAGAGCGATATAAAAGACTGGATAGATCTTTATTGTGTCTAGTAAGTCGAGTTTGAAGTTAACGTCTAAGACTTTCTAAATGATTTTAAAAGGTCTAAGTTTTTTATAATCTAATTTATTGCTTAGTTGTTTTGTTTTAATATTACGTCGTAAAAGATACGCGCTATCTCCCTCTTTAAAGGTTAGTCCCTTAACCCTTAATGTGTTAGCGTATTTCTTTATTCGTGCTCTAACAAATTTGAGATCTTTAGCGACATTCTCTTGGATTTCTCGTAATTTGTTATAATCTGCCACAGCCTTTAGTGCTCGTGGTCCTTATCGAGGTTCTCTATATGCCGTAGGCTTAAATCCGTAATTTAGGTAGAATAAGGAGTTTAGTATGCTTTCTCCTATAGCACTGTTATAGGCGAATTAGGCCATTAGTAGCAGTAGTACCTAATTGTCTTGGTTGTAGTTAACATAACATTGTAGATACTGTTTGAGTATCTGGTTAATTCGTTCTGTTTGTCTATCGGTTTGTAGGTAAAAAGCGGTCGATAGCTTGTAATTAGCTCCTAGTTATAAAATTAGGGATTTCTAAAACTTGGATGTAAACAGTTTGTCTCTATTGGACACGATTTCTTTGGGCAATCTGTGGTTACTGACGATGTATTTTAAAAACGTGTACGCTAGGTCTTCTGCCGTGCTTAACTCTAAGTACGGGATAAAGTATGCGTATTTCGTAAGTCAGTTGACGATAACTAATATGCTGTTATAGTAGGTTTTCGTAAGTAGTTCTCTTAACTTAGGGAGTTTAACGATAAAGTCTAAAGAGATTGAGTGCTATGCTTCTGGTGGCGCTGGTAGTGGTTGTAATTGTCCGTATGGCTTGTGCGGACTGTTCTTGCTCTTCTGGCATATTTCGTAATCCTTAATTGCTAAAGCTACCTCTTGTCGTGTAACCTTCTGATCGTAATGTTGTCTGATTCGCTTAAAGGTTTTCGTTACACCTTAGTGTCTATATGCCCTAACACTATAAATTTCTCTGATTTGTTTAGGTGTTATTCTGCCAGTCGGGCTGGTATTAACGCGTCTGCTAATTATTAAGAGTTTCTGTGCTAGTATAAGGTCACCTTTATCGTCTTGCTTTAAGATAATAAGTGTTTCTTCTGGTACCGGGACCTTGTGGTCCGGTCTTTGGCTTAAGGCATCAGCTCTGCCGTTTTCTGTTCCTTTAATATAGATAATTTAGAAGTTAAATTTAGAGAGGAATTCAGACCATCGGATCTGTCTTTTGTTCAGGACTTTTAATGTCGTAAAGTGGGCTAGGTTTTTATGATCTGTATAAACCTTAACTTCGTGCTTAGTGCCGGATAGTTAAGGTTTCCATTCTTTAAATGCTTCGATAATTGCCATAAGTTCCTTGTCGTGGATCTAGTAATTAAGTTCGGGTCCACTAAGTTTTCGTGAGAAGAATACACAAGGGTGTAGTTTTCTTTCTTTGTCGCGTTGTCTGAGTTGTCTACCGATAGCGTAGTCTAAAGCGTCGGTTTCTAATTTAAAGGGTTTTCTTAGATCTGGAATAACTAAAACTGGTTCCGAGAGGACTTGTTGCTTGATGTCCTTGAAGGCTTTTTCTTGTTCGCTAGTCCATTCGAAAGGGGTGTTTTTTCGTGCGAGCTTGATGAGAGGGTTGATTTTGCCGGAATATCCTTTAAGGAATCGTCGATAAAAGTTAACGAATCTAAGGAACGATTGAATGTCTTTAACGTTCTAAGGTCGGGGCCAGTCTTTTACTACCGCGATTTTCCCATTTTCTATCCTGATTTCACTAGGCGTAATAGTGAATCCTAGGAAGTCGACTTGTTAACTATAGAATACACTTTTCTCAGGTTTAACCAAGAGTTTAGCTCCTTATAGCTTCTAAAGTACTTAGTGAACGTGCTTCTTATGTTCCTTAAGGTTGTAAGAGTAGATCAGAATATCGTCTAGGTAAACAACGACAAATACATCTAAGAATTCTTATAGTACGTGGTTAATTATAGTTTAAAAGGTTACTAGGGCGTTAGTAAGTCTAAAAGGCATAACGAGGTACTTAAAGTTACCTTTTCTAGTGCGGAAAGAAGTTTTCCACTCTTTGCCTTCTTTTATTCTGATCAGGTTATAGGCGCCTTTAAGATCTAGGGCCGTAAACCATTTTGCGTCGTAAAGTTAATCTTAAAGTTCTAAGATTAAGGGTAAGGGGTAGCAGTTCTTAATAGTAATATCGTTAAGTTATTAGTAGTTAACGCAGAGTCGTAGTTTACTATTCTTTTTTAGTATAAACAAGATTAGGTATCCCGCTAGGGATATAGATAGTTAGATGTAACCTTTTCGAAGGTTCTTAGCGAGGTACTTGTCGAGTGCTTCTCGCTCTGTTTCGTTCAGTCTATATATCTTATGGAACTTTAGGTGTTCGCCTTCTTTGAGCGGTATCTCGTGGTCGTACGAGCTATGCTCTGGTAAGCCTGTTTCTAATTCTTCGGCAAACAGCTTCTGATACCTGCGGTATTCTTCCGGGATTAGGGAGAGTCGCTCTTCTTCCTGCTAATCGTTAATAAAGGACTTGAATCGCTTATCTTTTATAGGTTTGACCTTTCTGATATAAGCGACGTACCTTAGTCGCTTGGATTCACTTGGGGGTTACGGTATGTAACGCTTCCTCGCAGCTAAATCGTCTTCCTATTAGAGTTGGCCTGTTCTCTAATTTATTATTAGGTTGTGCTTTTGTAACCATAGGATTCCTAGGATAATATCGTTATCTCCTATCTCCGTTATATTAAAGATAAGTTGTTCTTAACGGTTATAGGTAACTATAGGGAGTTACGCTGTCTCCGATTCAATGGTGCCTCTACCGTACTTAACCTTTTCTCCTTTAACGGTTCGTAGTTAGTATGTTTGTTTCTTCTTTTTCCATAGTATTCTTTGTCTGTTTACCTATCGTGGTGACATAAAGTTTCCTTACGCTCCGGAATCGACTATCGCGATTACGGGCTGATTGTTAATCCTTACTTTGATTAGTAGGTGCTTGTTGTTGCTTATGTCCGTTGAGCAGAGGAACTTTTCCTCTCTTGCCTCCTGTAACACCTCTACAGTTGGCGTCTGTCGTTTTTTGACTGTCCGCGACTTGCGACCTTGAGTCTTGGAGGGCTGGGCCTGTCCTTAACCTTCCCTTGCTTCTTAAGTTCCTGTTTCCTGTACCTCTAGGCCTCTGCCTTAGGTACGTAGTGCAACCTGCATTTGTCTGTTCGGCAATCCTCCCAGTAAGTGATTGTCTTGTTAAGGCACTTTATAGGGTATGCTGGGCTAGGCGTGAACGTCGTAACGTTCTGCTTGTCCAGGCTTTTGAGTTCCCATAGTGGTAACTGGCTGTCTAGGTAGACTTCCGGGATAGCGTTAGTGCTATATCTTCTCGGAAAGAACTGGTGTTTGTACTTCTGTGCTATGTGGTTGATACAGTAGTCTTAAATGCATTCTGCCCAGAATATCGTTCGGTGTAGACGATGTTCGGGGTTTAGAATCGCGTGGTCTCTAAGTCGTGGAGGAGTGGTAGACTGTATGGCGGCTTGATGTGTGCGTAGTCCGTATAGTTCGATCTATTGATTATCTCGTTCCGTGTAGACAGTCTTCCTTATAATTCTTTAAGGGATGTTGTCTTCTTCTTTATCTTCGCTAGAGGTGTCGTTAATGCTTAGGGTCCTCTGAAGCGTCCTTTAGGGTTCCGTGATAGCATTCGAGCTAGTAGCCTCTGTGGCGTAGGGTGAGGTGTCGTAGTACTGGTAGTTATCGGCTGCTTGCTGTAGCTGCCTCTGGTACTATAGTGGAATCTTAATAGTAGTTCCGGTAGTGTCTAAGATAGATAATTCAGGGTATACCGTAGAAGGTGTATACGCTCGGTATTCCTGGATTTGTAGTATCTTATCGAGTTGTTCTTGGGCCTTCCTGGCTATCTTTTGGTTAGGGGTCTTTCTGCCTATTGCTAGGGTTTTAACCGTTTGTCCTTGTTCTTTTCCTAATTCCTTTTAGAGCTCTTCCTTAAGTTTCCTTAACTTTCGGAGGTCGTTTCAAGCGTTCAGGCGTTGTCTAATGCGTTGGATTACCACGTGAATGGTTCGGCTTAACTTAGGCTTCTCTGGTAATCGTTAGATCCTAAGGATACACGCGTTCTGTAAGTTATAGATGTATCGCAGGTTGTGTTCATCTACGTTAATAGGTCCGTAGGCTTTTTGGTTCTGGCTTAAGGTCGTGAGTTAGTTTATAGCGTGAACTGGGTTCCTGGAGTATAGGGGGTCGTAAGGGGTGTCGTTCGCCTGGATTTTCCCTTAATCTATGAGTTTCTGCGTTTCCTACGTTAACTTACGACGTTATTCTGGGGTGAGTCGCTGGGGTCTCTGGGTTCTTGACTCTTTGATAGGTCTTTACGTAGGGGTTTCTTCTGAGTCGTAATCCTTATTATTTAGTAGTAGGTATAGCCAGTCTCCTGTCTTGTATCCCGCAGCGAGAGTCTTTGTAGGTGGTTCTTTAGGGTACCAGCCTGCTTGTTCCTTGCTGTCTTGGTGCGTAGCACAGTTGTTATCGTAGCAGGCGGTCTAAGTAAGTTATGCGTATGGGGTCTTCTGTGTTATGCTGAGATTTTTGGCTTTCTTAGGTACTGGACGGAATCCTTCTTTTTTAGGACTCTTGTATTCGTAGGCATAATGTCCTATCTTGTCGCAGTTATAGCACTTGTCGTTCTTAGTGTATCGCCTCTAGGGGCGTTCCTTCTGGGTAGCACTTAGGTCTATAGGTCCGCTATGGTGACCGTAGGCAGTGCTCTGGTTTTTATACTTTAGGGGCCTTCCTGCCCTAAGGTTGTCGTGGTTGTCCTTGTTGTAGACCAGTTGTTTTCTGTTCTTTGGGCCTTGGTTATATTGTTTCCCAGTGTTGGCTTGGGGTCGTCGGTTTTCGCCCTTTTCTCTTCTCCGTTCGTACAGACGGGTGTCGATACGAATTGCGAGTTCTACGTATGTAAGGAACTCCTTAGGCGGTTCAATAATCCTAACGAGCTCGTCCTTAACATCTTCCTTAAGTCCTTGGTAGAACATAAAGATTTTGGATTCGTTAGTAATATCTAGCCTGGCTAAGAGGCGTTAAAACTCGGTGGCGTAGTATAAGGCGGATTTGACTTGTCGTAGGCCAGTAAGGTCTCTTTCGGCCTGTCGTTTCTTATCTGTATCCTGGAATAAGGATAGGAGGGCCTTTTTAAAGCCGTGGTAACTAATAAAGATTTCTTGAGTCTTATACTTTAGTTGGTCCTAGTCGTTAGTCATGAAATCCATAAGGTGTGGCTTAAACCAGGCAAGCGCTTTGCCTTTGAGGAACGAGGCTGTATGGATGACCTTCTCGGTGTTATCACGGAAGCTGATGTTGTGAAAGCGGTGGTAAGCCCGGATTTGAGTAAGGAATCCTTTAAGGTGTCCTGGAGTTCTATTAAAAGTTTGTGGGTTGTTAAGCTTAAGTTTGTCGCGTGCTTCTATAGGGGTGTTAATGATGTTAGCCGCAGCTCGAAGGGTATTGACCTCGGTCTGGAGTTCCTGGAGCTTTGCTAGATCGGGGTTTTCTTAAATCGTGGTCTAGAGCTTGTCGAGCTAGGCGGTATTGTGGTTAAGGAGTTCCGCGAGTCTTTTGTTACGCGTATTGTTCTTACAGGTAATCTTACGAAGTGTCTCGTATTCCTCTCTATTAAGGAACACTTCTTCTTCCTTATCATATTTAACATCGGGCATGTCTACGTTATCTCCCGCGAGTACATCGGTAAGTTCTTCCGCCAAGCTGGCGGGTTGTTTCCCCTTGGGGCTGCCGGAGGAGGTAGGCGGTGTGTTCTTGGAGGTAGACATGTTTACTGTTTGGTGAGTATTAAGGTTAACTTACTAAACAGGAGCAATCAAAGTGTTACGGTCAGATATCCGACAGTGGTGGTGTCTGCTAATAGACAGCTGAGGTCGATACT
>LFIW01001898.1:0-128294 GCA_001625285.1 Colletotrichum incanum
GGGCCCCTTCCAAAAAAAAAAACCCCCCTTCCATCTTCATCTACGTTCTAAAATTTAAGTTAAATCTTACAATATGCTTTAGCATGATTCTAAGTCAATAGCTTAGATAGGGATTTTTATTACTTTTTTAATTTTAGTTTTTCACGTGTTTTACTACAAATCGAAATGACATAAAAATCCTATTATCGCGTCCTCCAAACCCTTCTCTCCTTCTACGGCAGCAAAGAGAGGTACTTAGCCTTCTTAGCTTATAAAACGTGCCCTAAGTACGAATCACCAAAGCGCCAAGGCTTTCGGCGTGTACGGATCCCTACTTGCAGAAGCCGCCCGTAGATCTCGTCTAGCGCCTTGGCCCCGTATCTCGTGTAGGTTGTGAGCTCACGTCTAGTTTCCCCTTTGAAACATTCGACCCCTCCCCCGCACACACCGTCTTGACTACGTTTTCGTATTCAGACGGTATTTGGGGCTTTGGTCTGAACTTGCCTGGAGCAACTAACCCTTCGCCATGACAAGCATGTAATGCACCGGTGAGCAACTGCCCGGCAGGCAATGACATGTCTCTTTGGGCGTGTCGTTGGAGAGTTACGAGGTTCTCGGAGTTCGAGTTAGCGACGGTATGCTGGAGAGATGATGAACGCGCACAGCAAGGCAGACTTTGCTTCAAAGGTTGCCCAGTGAGGCTGAGAAGCCTACAGCAACGCCACATCCATTCAATTGACGAGAAGCGATTATGGGGTTGCGCCTCTGATATAATGCGAAACTGAGAGGATGCATCTATCGGCTGTTCAACCTGGATTACCGATCCCCTACTTACGTTCAGTTTTACCGTAGCCTTCGTGTTCTATTGCAGCTATCATACACTCGTCGGAAGATAGCACGCCCATGCACAGAGCCATGAAGGCTCAGAACTTACTTCTATTCTCGGCCAGCGCATCCGCTACGGACTCGCCAACAGCCACGATATCCTCAGGCTTAATCCAAGGAGCCTCTACTACCCTCCCAAACGCATCGTTAGCAGTCAACAAATTTCTAGGAGTCCCCTACGCCATACCGACTCGCCGATTTTCCCTCCCCGAACCACCGGTGCCATGGGTGGATATGTTCAACGCAACGGACTTCGGCCCTGCGTGTCTTCAGAACTTCGGTATAAATGGTATGCGTCAACATTTCGCTCTCTTACATTGTTGTTCCTGGTATCACGGCGCTCACTATGCTTACACCATGAAGAACTCGGGCCCAGAGCTGAACTGATTCAAAACCTCTTCAACAACCCTCCAGCACCCGAAAGCGTAGACTGTCTAAGCATCAACATATTTGCTCCAGCAACACCCTCCCCTGATGCCGGTTTCGCGGTCTTGGTCTTCATCCCCGGCGGGGGCTGGCAGTTGGGCCACGGCAGATCCGACCTCTCCGCCTTTGCAGCATACGAGAACATCATCGCCGTGACTTTGAACTACCGCACAAACGGTACCACCCCATCTCATTCCACTCACCTAGGACTACAGCTGATAACCGTAGTCTTCGGCTTCCCATCGTCTCCCGACATCCCACTCACCGAGCGCAACCTAGGCCTCCATGACCAACGCTTCGCCCTCTCCTGGGTTCAAGCCAACATCGCCTCCTTCGGCGGCGATCCGTCCAAGGTCACCATCTGGGGCGAGTCCGCAGGCTCCTTCTCGGTGGACCATCACCTCAAAGCCTACGCCGATGAAGCTTCGCCGCCGTTCCGCGCGGCGGTGATGTCGAGCGGACAGACGAACTTCGGGCCTCTATCAGTTCCCTCCACCGGCAATAAGTCGTGGACGGAGCTATCTGCGACGGTAGGTTGCGGCAACGTGACGGATGGGTTGAATTGTATGAGGGGTGTTCCCGCGGAGACGCTGGTTGCTGCTATGCATGATCATCCAACCTTGTTCGGGCCGCAGGTTGATAATCTGACTGTTCTCAGTCGGCCGAGCGAGCTCTGGAGGAACGGTAAGGTTGTCAAGGTCCCGATCCTGACGGGGACTGTGGCGGAGGAGGGACGGGGGTTAGTCAATGACCAAGTCAACATGACAGCGTTTCTCGATGCGTATCTCCCGCCTCTTCTCGTTCCGAAAGAAGCCCGAGATGCGATTTTGTCTGTTTACCGGTCCGACCCAAAGCTCGTCAAGAATTTTGACGTTGCTGCGGCTATCTACACAGACTTTTTCTGGTCCTGTGTACGTCCTCCCAACCTTACTTTGATAGAGTCTCATAATAACAAGCAAACCGCAGCCCCAATCCATTCTCGCCTCAACGGCAGCCTCAAATAAGATCTCAACGTGGCGCTATCACTTCAACACCTCAATCCTCAACCTTCTACCCGACGAGTACAGCTGGCTGGGAAAGTTCCACGGCTCTGATCTCATACTCCTCTTCTCCAACCCCGGGACCACGCCCTTAACGCCTCAGTCGTACGCGGTATACGAGTATTTCAGGGGCGCTATCGCACGGTTCGTCAAGAACCCTTTCGCTGGGCCGGGATGGCCAGCCGTAGGATCAGCGAACGTGTCTCTTGATGTCGCGATCTTGGGAGACGTAGGAGATGTGCCTGGTGTAATGGCAATGTCTAATGCTACGGTTCTGGAGGAGAGGTGCAAGCTATATGAGAAGATTTGGCCACTACTCGAACCTGCATCCGCGTGAGCGGTCGAGTAATGATATCAAGCTATATCTAATGGGGTTCTTTATTAACTCTGCTATTGTTCAAGAATTGGTTTTGCAGGCCTTTTGGTCGTCAGTCGTGAACCTTGTGAGCCGGATGTACTCGTGAGACTGATCTATCGCCTCGCTTGCCTTTTCCTCCGGGGTCTTTTGACGCACGGATGTAATGGGATCCCACGGCGCCGAGATCCATCACTCGTCGCCTCAATTCTCAAAGTCATCGCCGCTCAACAAGCTTTCAATGCGTTTCACCAGACCTCGCCGTCCCATCACGATACAACCCTCACGGTGCTCCCGACCTCACCCTTCTCAACCCCCTCAACCCTCGGTCCAACTTTCCTCCAAATCTCCTCCGCGACCTCCTCCACACTGGCGCCCGCATCAACAACAACCAAGTCCTCCTCCTCCTGCCGAAACTCCCGATCGACCCTCCCCTCCTCGCCAAGCCCACCATCCGGTCCGACCCGTCCCAGGCTCAGGCCCCAGAACAGCTCGCGCACGCGCCGCTGGAACTCGGCCTTCTCGTACACCTCGCCTCCCCACCCGCCGCGCTCCCTCGCGACGGCCTCCTCGAGGTCGAGGAACAGCACGAGGTCGGGCCGCGGCAGGCCCAGCTCGGGCTGGCGCGCCCAGTGCAGGCTCAGGTGCGGGTTCTGCTTGGCGGCCGAGTAAACGATGCCCGAGTGGTAGTACCTGTCGCAGATGACTGTCGTGCCGGAGGCGAGGAGGGCTTGGATGTTCTTGCTGGGTGGGGTGTAAGACGAGGTTTCCGCGGCCGTCGTGTGTGGTGTGGGTGAGACGAGGGGGGGACTTACACTGCTTCCCATCTGTTGGCGCTGAAGAGCAGGTGGATGACGTGGTCTTCCATCTCGACTGAGCTCTTGAGGTAGGCGTCAATCATTTGACCAATGGGGGTTGTTCTGTCTTGGCCGGCTGTTAGTCGTGGTGAAAACTGAGGGATGCTTGCCCATGAGAATGGATCGTGTTTCACGCCCGTGACTCTTCACGCATGCACATTGGGGGACGTCTGTATGTGCCATTGACCCTAGAAACCATTTATGTCGACTCATAAACAGCCTCGAAATTCCTGTGGCAAGCCCGGCAAAAGCCAACAATGGCAAACAATGGCAAATAAAACTCACCAGGAAAACGCATGACCTTGACCTTCTTCCCCAGCTCCACGAATCGCTGCTCAAGCAGCTTCACCTGCGTCGTCTTCCCGCTCCTGTCCAGGCCCTCGAACGCAACGAATGCGCCGCGGACGACACCGGCGGGCGGCGTTGTGACGGAAGGCGCGTCCTCTCCGGCCGGTCCGCCAGTCGCGGCCGAGGTAGCTATGGCCGCCGTGGCGAGGTCGTTGATGGATGCCATTGAGCCCACGTTAAAGACCGTGATACCTTACCGAAGAGTGTAGGGGGTCGGTCTGTGGCTCGACCAATGAACAAATCGAATGCAAATGCGATGCTGGCGAGGTGCACCTGTCGTCAAATGGTGCGGTCCTGGAGTGGTGATGGTCAGTGGCATCAGCGGACCGTGTGGGGCCCCGGAATTCCATCGGGCAGGGCCGCGTGGGCGGTAGTCACGTGGGAGTCACCGGCCTGAGCTGCCAACGCCAGACGGCACCTTTTGGCCGCCCGTGCAACTAGCCTTGAACAGATTCAGGGATGTAGAGAAGAACCATTTCCTTAGTCTAGGCCTGGTCAGCTTAAAGTTACCTGTCATCTCGATTTATGTCATTAGATCAGACCAGTGCACATCTCATAGCATAGCGGGCAGAATCGATCGAAACACCAACGACACTCTATTGATGAGGATATCAACAATTGAAACAACACGAAAAGCACTAGCAATACTCCAACTCCAGCTTTGTACAAAATCCGACAGCCTTATCCGTTGTTCCTATATGAAAAGTGCCCCAAGGTTCCCGTCGCTTCGTCCTTGTCCGTCCATCCGAAGAAACCGAATAACCGTTCTAACGCCGCATGATTCATGGACCCGTGATTAAAGGATGGTGAATAGTTGGAAGCGAAGAAGCAAATTCAAGCAAAGTGGACCAAGCAAAGGAAAAAAGTCAAATCATCAGCACTCAGCCACGACAGGTTCGGTTTCGTCTTTTGCGCTTCCGCTCTCCCACAACTCAAAGGTTTCACCTGTCCCTTCTATGGGCTCTAGCAGCGCCGCCTTGGGTGCTGGGTCGGCCGACTTGCCCATGAGCTCGTCAACATCCCTTTCTTCTAGGGGCACTTCTAGTGGGTCTGGCTTGAGCTTGGGGGCTACGTCTTTGGTCACGGGTAGCACGACCTGAGCGGAAGCCACCTCATCCTCGTCTTCATCGGCGGGGATGATGATGACCGACGACTCGTCGCAGCCAAAAGCGTAGAATTCGCTGGCGTCCATCTCGCCGAGCGCTATCCTCTCCTTCTCGAAGACCATGTCGTCCTCGTCGGTACGACGAACCGAACGACGTGCCGAAGTCTGGCTCACATCATCGACAGGTGGCACGTTCTCCTTGTCGCGACCTTCGGCGCTGTCTTGGCTGGCCTTGCGTTCACTCTCCTCGTCAGAGCTGATATCGAGGACGCAAGTGCCGTGCTGTAGCATGTTGGTCATCTCCTGCTCGGGCGTGTCTTCGTGAATATCAAAGAACCAAGACGCCTTCAGGTCAGGCTCCAGCAGATCCTTGGTAGCAGTCCGCGAGGACGAGGCGACAGACGAACGGGCGGCATAGCTCGGAATTGTGCCCTTGAGAGCGGCATCGAGACTGAAGGGGGCAGAGGCGGAGGATGACAGGTTGAACAGGGGCGGGTCAACACGGGTGTAGGGACCAGCGGTTCGGCGACGGTTTGAGAGAATACCGGAACGCTTGCCACGGGTGGGCGAACGGCCAGCGGGGGCCGAAAGCGGGGATGACTTGGCGATGGCCGTGTTGATCTTGGCTGCGGGCGACTTGGGCTGAAGCAGGTTGCGAGGTCGAGGCAGAGTAGGGCGGGTGGAAGTCAAGGCAGAGCTTTCGGCGAGGGGCGCAGCCTTGGTCAGGACGAAGGAGGAAGGCTTAAGGGCCTCTTTGGAGGGGTAAAAGCTGTCGGAGCCTTTCGAACGCTTGAAGACGCCTGGGTCGACATTTTCGAAGTCGTCTGTGTCTACAATGTCGGAGGCTTTACGCTTGCCACCAGACGCAGGCGAAACGGCTGTTTGCTATGTCAGCGAGGATTCTAGTGGTGCTCATGGGCGATTTTGGAAGTGGTGCTTAGGCTGGGGGTTCAGGCGCATTCGACTCGTATGATGACGAATCGCGCAGAGAGGTCCACATGCAATACCAGCACTTGCGGTTGCAACACAAGAAATACGGTCGAGACCTGGGTAGAGGGAATGGGCGTGTTTGGTCGTGGATTGATCAAACATACCATTCTGTCTATTCTTAATGCTCGTCAGGTTCTGCAGTCTCGCTCCGTCAAGGGGCGCAAATGGTTGACGTGAGATGGTGGCCATTGTGTGGATCGTTGCGGTTGTGCGCGCGAGCGCGAGCAACGAACCGAGTGGATGTGGGTGCCGGTGCGGATTTGCGTGGTGTCGCGCGGTGCGGTGCGTCGTCGGGAACGGGTGCAGGGCAGCCTGGCAGAGAGTTTGAGTTGAGGGACCAAGGCCCAAGGTCCAGACTCCTCTTTGATCGACGGTCGACTCAATTCGTGGAGAATGGGGACGTCGGAGACGGGGAATTCGAGTCGTTACACTGTCCCGTTGACACGCCCCAGCGAAAGCAAGTCGGTGCCAGACAGACTCGTTGTTGAACGTCTGGGAGCAGCGGTGGTGGATAAAGTTGGAGTAGAGAGCGTATTTGTTGTTTGTTTGTTGTTCTCGCACACGCAGAGGAATCGAGCGGAGCTGAGTTGGTTGCAGGAGGAAGAGAGTGACAGAAACGGAGTCGGAAGAGAGCTTGCGTGGGGTGTTGGGCAGTGGGAAGGGGGGATAGAGGGAGAAAAGAGGGTGAGAGAGGTGAGAGTCGGTAGGGAGCAGGGATCAGCAGCGAGGTAAGGTCAGCTAAGGCACGGTAGAGACGCTGAGATGCGATCGACCGTCGACGGGGAGGCAGAGAGAGACACGGGGCAGAGGGCGCGCGTGCGCACGGAGCCGGGAGGGGAGTGGGAGGGGACGAGACGGGACGAGATGGCGATGGGATGGGATGAGCGTGTAAGGTCGGGTCGGGTCTGGGGCGGCCAGTTGTGGTGGATGGTCTCGGTTTGGGTTGGCGGTATCTTGTTGGATGGGTAGCAGGCGGTGTTGGCCGTTTGATGCGAGGCCTTGCAGCCAAGATGGTAGTACACTACGAGCTAGGCACACTAGGCAAGGTACCGACTGCGTAGAGAAGCAAGTAGCTGGTATTCCAAGGATGACGGATGTCTGAGTCCGAGTAGGCGCCTTGTCAGTGGGAGGAGAGGTACAAACGCGAAGGAATGGTGCGAGGGGAAAGGATAGTGCAGCAAAGGGAGAACGGATACCTTTGCTCTAAAAGAGACGAAAAGAGACGCGGAACACACGCAAACACGGTGCGGTCTGAGTGGAGATGGTGATACTATGGAGCTGCACCACCCAGACGTGTCTGCCAGGGGCCAGGGACAGGGCCAGGGGGGGAGGAGAGGGGAGGGATGCCGGGCAAGGTAGAACGGGATGACAGGGGTTGATCCAAATTGATCTACCAGCAGTCGAACTTTTGACGGTGCTTGTGTTTTGAGCCTCGAGACTGCGATAATGAGGGACGGAGAGTAATTCGTCGAGAGGAGGAGGTCGAATCGAACGGGAGCGACACGCTCAGACCTCGGACGGGGAACTGCAAAAGAGCGACGGGCTCGACGACGGCGTATGCAGGTGTCTGCGGGTGCGAAATTGGCGACGACGGCGGAAAAGACTGCAACTGCAAGAACGACGTGGTAAAACGCGAGAGTTCCGTGACAGCGCCACTGAACGAAGATGGGCCAATGCAGGTGAGAGACACACACGCTCTCTGTCTCTCTATCTCTCTATCTCTCTCCCTCCCTCTTTCTCTGATGCAGCTTCCCTCCAGCGTTCCTCCCCTCTCCCAGGCCGGGCACATACACACAACCCCCCCTCCCCCCCCCCAAAAGAGAGGGCAAAAAAAAAAAAACCCCCCCGGCAAGAGCAGTCGAAAAAGTGGAAAACATAGGAAAGCGACATTCATGCGCCGGGCTGTCTGACGCACTTGATTTGTCGACGCGAAAGCGGTGCTACTGCAACTTCCTTCCTTTTGCCGCGACACAGACCACCAATGAGACGCGTCGGGAATAACTGGGTCCGGCAGGGAGTTTCAGCAAATGACTGTCCTGGAATCCACGTCGTGTTCCCGTTGCGGGGAAGGGAAGCTGCCCTCGGCGAAGCGCGACATCAATTAAAGCCTGGAAAGAAAGAGACTTGGCAAATCCGCCTGCTTGCCCTACGCGTTGATAAAGTCCATCCACCCCCATTTAATCGATATCTCAGCTGCCCGTCCAAGGATGAATACCCCCTCCCCCCCCGGCGTCCGTCGGCAGTGCAAACGGACAATCGCGACGCGAAATGACACCTGCCCAGTGCTCACCGATCAGATACCGGATGGCAGATGTCCACTCGCAGAACATCATCTCGGTACGCCGTTATCCCATCGTGCCTCAAGGCAATCAACCTTGGATTGACCATCGCTGGACACGAATCCAAAGGCATCCCTTGAACCGCACAAACTCTGAACCCGCACTTGTTTTTATTCTCTACGGTTTCCAAGGCTTGGGAAGTGTGCATCATCTGCCATCTCTGCTTGTACAATGCTGCCAGGCACCAAACAGCTCCCCCTCATTCCAATGGTATCACTTGGTCGCCCATCTAGACTCCCGCCGTCGCTGATTAGCCGCCCTCACCAAGACACCTGCGGGCCATCCGATGCAGGGGCAGGCAAGTCAGCCTACGAAAGCTCGTATTGGTACCTCGCACCCCCCTTCATGTCAGCTCCCAGAGCTCTTGACAAGTGACCTCACAGCACACTTGACTCGTCTTACACACTCGTCTTTTTCTCGCCGTTCCTGGCAGCTGCCCGCAGTCCCGCGACAACGGCACGCCAGGTCGCCCATCACGGCCGACCAACATCACGAGTGGCCGGAAGGCCCATGGCCTCTCGCCCTCCGCGGCCCAGGTCTCTCATCTTGCGGGCCTCCGCGTTGTATGCTCTGTCAGTCCTGATACTCACATCTTTAAGCGTCCCACCAATGCACTTCAGCCCTCTTCATGCCAACAACGTTCATTGGCCCTGGATCGTCGACGTGACGCCAGCCCTCGGCTGCCTTTCCTCGCTTTGCCCGGAAGATCGTCCCTCTTCTAACAGCCACTTGGTCCTGGCCGGGTCGCGACCACCGATGCGGTGCTGTCATTCGTTGGTCTGAGGTCCTTCTTCTCTTGTTGACCTTTAATCAAGGCCTTCATCGCCACTCACCCACCACGGTGGTGAGATTGATGAACGATAAAACACTAACGCTATGGGACCGCGTCAAATTCTGGTGTGCGGTCGCCGTTGGAATGCTCCGAGGCGAAGCGGTCTTGCCTGACTCCCCCTCTTCATTGTTCAGCGTCGTGGCTGGTATGCAAGGCCCGTTGGCTTGGGTCCAGCCAGCTCTCTCATATCCGCCTCGCATCTCTTGAGACCACAAGATGCTTACAGAGCATGATAGTCCACCGGTTCTGTCGCAAACTAAGGTTCTATATTGGACAGTCAGGCGGCTATTCCCTCGCTAAAGTCGTTCATGCATGCACGAGAGGGAGACATGCTCAGAGCGCCACGTCGTCAACCCCAACTCACAATTACCAACCCCCTTTTTGTAGATTGCAGGCACAAGGGACAGGGCCTTCGAGCGCTTCCCCAGATTGTAGATCTGGCCGCTGTTCAAAGCAAGGCTCTGACTTTTCTGCATCCCAGATGACGCACCTAGAGATATTCGCCCTTGATGAGCAGAGGAGGTTGGTTGTCAAATCGCCACCGCCTGCCCCCGTTGAGACTTCTTTTTTGACCATCTCTAAAGATGTGTTTCGACTGCTGCAAGCCGACGTTCCATCTGCAAAGACAGGTAAACGGCCCACCAAAAGCAACATGTGGTCTTGAGACTTGCATGCCGCGTCGTGAAGATGGCGCAGTTGCCGTTCTGAATCTCTGCCAAACTCCTCAGACATCCGTCGAGAGCTTCCGTTGTTCGTTCAGCTCATCGAAGATCCTTTGGATCAACGGTGGAAGCAAAACCTGCTCCGTAGTGCCTCTTTGCTAACGGCATACGCGCATCAGCATATCATCCAGTGGCGTAAGGAAGGCTCGTGGCACGTTGGCAATCGCCGGCAACCTGAAATCGGGCTTTTGGATTTGACGCAAAGTAGAAACATATCCACTGCCGAAATAAGTACGGTGGTTGGTTCAAGTAATACGACCTCAATAGTAGGCACTACTTTGCTTTTGCCCTTGCTTTTGTCTTTCTCTCGGCGTCGTCACTACTGCCCGTCGTGGTCGATGATTTTTCCCTCGCGCTGAATACTCCGGCAGGCGGTGGGGCATTTCGTTTCCGAATGCTAGTGAGCTGCATGGACGTCGGCGCGTTTCAGACGGGACGTCTCGGCCGATAGATTCATCAGCACCGCAGCACGTCAAAGAGAAAGAGTGAGAAAATGAGGAGGCTGGGGAAGAACTTGCAGATCAGCGATGGGATCTCCCAGCCTCTTTGTTTTCTCGAACATCTGGAGACATGCTCACATTCCCGTGTTACCCCCCTCCCGGGAAAAGGGGAAGCCAGATTGACTTTTTTTTTCTCATGGTGCGGGATGCTACATGCGCCTTCTGTCGCCCCCTTGCATGGCACTTCTGGCTCACAGACGGTATCAAGCCGAGTTTTCTTATGTCGCTAGCTTTGGCAACATGAAGGCATTGTTCGGGGCTTCTGTGGGCTATTGTGTCTGTTCTCGTGGGAGTGACTTGTTCGGCTGTTTGCCGGATGCTAGCCACGTGGCTAGCTTGTGGTGAGACTCGACGTCGATGTCTGGGCTTCTGCGTCCATGCATTGTTAAGAGGAACAATGCGGATAGTCTATCTCATCTATGGGGACCTTATTGTTGACCTAGAAATTTGTTCCTGGTCCTGTGGCACATGGGCTGGTTGGGTTTGCTTGGTGTCTCTTTCGACTCGTGAGGCTGCTGACTTGTGAAGATGATGCCATGGCGAATTTAGTGAAGTCACCCACCCATCTGAACAGCCAAAGACTTTTGCCGTTTCTAAATGACACCTTGGAATGATAAAGCCTCTCACGAATGTTCATTGGTCCTTTGAAAGTATGATGGCGAATTCGGGTTCGCCATAACATCAGTCGTACCGCCGAATGAGGGGAAGATGTATGAGTTATAGGCAAAGACATAAACGTGTATGTAGCATGGTGCTGAATTTGAAGTTGCCACAATTGAATTTTTGAATCTGGTTCTTGATTGTGAACTCAAATAGTTCAAAGTAATCGCCGGTGCTACGGGTACCTCTTTATGGGTGCATGAATTCGTTCTTGGTCGATACCTGCTGAACTACTTTCCACCTCAAGGACGCCGACAGATATATCATGCACCGTGTCAATGGTCTTCTAATTGACCCAAAAGACTCTTCTTCAGAGTCTGAATTCAAATATGCTTTTGAAAACTCTCTTGATCTTTTGATTTCTTCAACCTCTCTCCCCTAACCGTATGCGAGCTAGAGCCTCTGTAAGTCTTGCTTCGGTCAGTTCTGTTCACAGAATCATCCTATCTTACGGTCTCTACTTGTAACCCTGGATTTCCTTCCAGGATGTTGTTCAATGAGAGCCCTGTGAATGACGGCATGTTGATCCGAGAAAACGACTTCCTTGCTAAGTAGTCACGTCCTAATCGCAAATGCTTACTGTCGCCTTATTTTCCCTCCTCTCCAACGAACTCTGACAAAATCAAGAGGAGATTGTATGAGAACACTAAGAATTCTGAGAACATCTAGAGAAGTGTATATATGTTGTATGTCTCCTGCATCATTGGGACCCTCCCTGCGTCTGTTGAACTGCTTGGTCTGCGTACTAATTCAGTGTGCCTGACAAGGCTATTGAGCCTTGCTTTGCAACCCAATGCCAACCAAACTCCATAATTTCTACGTCTTCCAGGCGTGGAAAGTTGGTTTCATTTGCAGGGAAACAGAAAAGGCTTGAACTAAATGAGTGAAGCACTCCGTCCCTGGTCCCTTTACCATCAGCAGTTCCTTCCTTTTCGTACGATGGGTGGTTGGTGCTCATGGCATCTGTCATTACGCTGATACCTAGCCACAAATTTGTTGTGTTCAGCGTCTTTCCTAGCAATGAATTCCTGTATCTGTCTGTTTCTGTAATCTCTCGGAAGAGCTAGCAGATCACTCATTTCACCCCCGATAATTGAATATCATCATCACGTCAAAGGGAGCCATATATATAGTGCGTAAAGTGCTCTACCACGGAAACAATGTTGTGATGGTCAAGGCAGCAGTTGGGTGAAAATAACAATTATTCGATTACGTCTGTTACAGACATTCTCTCTATTATGATTAAACCTCCTAGACCAAATCTCCAACCTCGACACCAATGCCTAGGTTCAATTGTGAATAACCGTCGATATCCACGCTCTGACCAGGCAAAGCTCATGTCTGAGAAGACGACGGGAGAAAAGGCAGGGTCGATAAAACATTCGCTTCATGAACTCGTTCATTGAATTTCGTTTCATTTGCTGTCGAGCGAGAGGCTTTACTGGAAGAGGCTCTTGAACCACTCGAGGGGGGAGCGCTTGTAAGTGCCGTATGAGGCATAGGGGCTGTACCCACCGGGAGCGGGAGCGGGAGTGGCCCCAGCCGGAGGGGCGGGGGTGTTGCCGTAGCTGCCGTAGCTGCCGTACTGCCCGTAGTTTCCGTAGTTTCCGTAATCCGTCTCGGGGGCGGCCTCGGGGGCGGCCTCGGGGGCGGCCTCTGCGACGGGAGCAGCGAGTGCAGCCGAGGCGGCGGTGATGATAAGAATGGCGGAAACCTTCATTTTTGTGGTTGGTGAAGATGATTGGTGAGGAGGATGGGTGGTCTGGAGTGTGGCTTGTGTCTGGATGACTGTGTATTACAAGTGGTGTTTGTTGCTGGATGCTGATGATAAGAGAGAAGAGAGAGGCCGGGAAGAAGAGTGGATGCGAGGTCTACTTATGGATGATTGGGAACCGGGAAGAGAAGGAGACGAGATAATCTCAGCATGGAGTATGACCCCATTCCATCGCTCGGAGACCCTTAAAGCCGGATGATGAGATGAGACGCCGCATGTGGAATCGTGCCGGTGACCTAGCGATCGTTGAAATGGTGTTTGTTCTCCGTGATGAAAGGTCTTCGAGCTAATGCTGAACGGTTGCAAGGGAACCCTTGAGAGGTAGACGAGGGGTCGGTAGTGAGATATGAAGGCTTGCTTCTCTGCAAGCGGGCGCTCTTTGCAACCGGAGACTTACAAGATGACGATATGCCAGGTTTGGAAGGTCAGCGAGAGGCGTCACAGGTCTATCCGAATGCGTCTTCGGGCGAGCGCGGGACGAGGAGAATAGCTTCAAGGTGTCTTGGAGTCATTAAGCAGTGGTACATGGCGCACTAAAGAGACCTCGCATTGGTTTGTTATACTGATTCGTCCGGCTACTAGATCGTCCTCGTATTCTTGCATGCTTGATGGTGTAGATAACACAGAGATGTGGGTGTCATCGCGGGCAAGGGAGGTCCGAAAGGTTGCAGCGGGCTGCTTGCCTGACCAATAAGTCCAGTTGTTTCCACTGCCATCTCTGAACATGGGGAATGAGATGTCAGCAAGAGACTTCTCTTTCAAGTTTGAGGTGCAACAAATGTCTTGCTATCTACTCATAGAGACGATCCATGGGCTCCAAGTATGCCCAGAAAGTCCGATCCGGACCCGGTTCCAAGATGCCAGCGACTGACACACACAACCCGCTGTACAAGGTAGAACATGTGGTACCGGCCTCTTGGCCACTGGGCTGAATCCGTATTGTCTGAGAAAGGTGTCTGAGAGCGATAAATGTCGTGATATGCGAGAATTCGGTGGGAAACCAACTAGGGATAGCTCGAGGTCGAGTTTAGAATGCCTTGAGATGAGGTCTCTCTCGCAGCTCCGCCGGGCCAATCCCGTTAACGAAGATCAGCCTTACTAACACGGAATTGACTACGGGCCTTGGTACTTGCATTAGTGGGATCCTCAGTGCCCAAGATCCCTGCTGATCTGAGGGATGATGTTGAATCTTGGAGCTGGCAGTGGTGGTGGTGAGAGTCGGGTGTCCTTTTCTGGATTCTTCACCTTTCCCACTCGATTAGCTCATGCATGTCGAAGTGTTGTCTCGAGCCTGCAGAAAGCACGTCCTTCATTCCACGCGAGAGTTTCTCGGGTAGGAACGCCTGACTTGCTTTAAAGTCCCCCGCTCCTCATAATTGTGAGGCTTCCGGACACTCTGCGTTGGCGCTGCGGCGGTGGTGGCGGGTGATGCCCTGGCTAGTTGATTTCGGCGCCAGAGCGGTCTTCATAGTTCCTTCCGATAGGAACAGAGCCTGAGTTGGCGATTTACATTGTGAATGTGCACACGGCGTACAAAGAGACCGACAGTGTTCCGCATAGTGTAGCTTGGCTGAGCCCAGAAGAGGTCGGCAACTTCGGGGCATGCCACGTCGGTTGCGGTGGCTTGGAGGCTGAAAGCCTCGCGCATTCAACGAAATTTGTTGTGCTTGGGAAGGAAGCGAAAACATAGTACTTTGATGAGGTGAGATAAGATGGGATTTTCCGTTATACGTTGTTTGATATGGGTTGGGACGAATCTGCGATTGAATGCCACTGGCCCAGAGCTTCATTCGCGTCATACCAATGACATGACACAATCTCACGATGTGAGGCGTTATTGCTCATCACCGATCTCCTCCCTTTTCCTCCTCAACACGAGGCAAAAGAAGGTCACCGGTGAACATGTCAACAGCGGAACCTGTCAGCGTCCTACGGATACGAGATCTCGCTACCCCAGACCATCCATTTACCACCCACCACCATCTGGCATTATCACGTCAGAACCCTCCCTCAGTTTGGGGAGAGCCTGGAAGCATTTACGATTGGTGCCCGCAGACGTCAAATCCACAAAGTAAACGAGGTAGACAAACCATCACGCTAGCAACGTCGATCTCTCTGCTTTCTTCGTGGCTTCGTTGGGCAAAGACGGGTATGTGTGTAGGTGCGTGCCGTGTTTTCCAGTCTTGGCGTCATGTGGGATGGTGTGTTTAAGCTCTTCTCGTCAAAGCTCCGAAGCCCTGCTTTGCACATCAGCCGCATGCGCCGGTGGGATCGCCCGCCGACAGACTATCGACGAGCGATATTCCTGCCGCGCATGTCGTGTTTTGATACCAACCCCGGCATGCATCTGGAAAACCGGACGCGTTTGGTTCCGTGAGGGTGCACGATTGGGGTTTTGTGCATCCCAGCTGCTTGCGGAACCGCGCGTGGCGACCCTGACGGTGCACCCGCGATACGTGCGCCTCATCGTACAGCGTTATTACATGTGTACTGGGCCGTTCTCGAGTTGTATACGGCTTGGCTAGTGGGCATTCCTCACGTCAGACATCAGTCGTTGGGTATCTCCTTACTCCCTCGGCCGAGGTTCCCTTGGATCATCGATCATCCTACCAGGCCTTCCCCGCCATCGGATTCCAAACAAACCAAAAGAAGTTTCAGTTAGCAATGGTTGGAGCTTCCCGCCTTGTTTCTTTACTTCTTCGCTGACTGACTCAACATTGATCCTCCAATATCATGATGCACGCAAAAGACGAGGAGCCCTACTCCAAACCACTCGCCGAGCGAGTCGACGAGTCCGAGGAGGATCTGGAGTCGCTCCCGTCAGCTCCTGATGCGAGAGAGCACACTAAACTTCGCAGACGAATCTGGACATTCACCGCCGCCGCGGCAGTCTTGATCGTCTCCAACATCATCTCCGCACGCGTGGGCGCGCTCTTCGCCTCGGGCGTGACCAAACTCGATAGCGCTTGTGCCGCCCATACTACGCAGTGGTCGCCTGTGCTCAGGGATGTAGATGTTAAATATGACTGGAAACATTTCAACGGTTCCTTCATGCAGGAGGAAATCTTCCGGAAGGAAGCCTCGCCTGAGGTTGACGCCGCGTGGGAGTCGATGGGCGTTGATTGTGAGTAGGATCGAAGAGCACAGATGAGTCCTATGAACTGACAATGTTGCAGACCGGGCCGGTGTCATCTCCATCGAAGACGGTCTGAAGAGCGGCCTCCACATGTCTTTTGTCAGGAGATCAGAGAAGTATGGTGCTGGCTTCTTCGTCAACGTCGAGGGCTTGCACCACTTACACTGTCTTGTAAGCCTAAGCCCAAAAATTGAAACAATTGCGGAATTTTAACGATGTACATAGAATCTGTTGCGCAAGTCGCTCTATTACAACTACGACTACTACAAGAGCTTGGGCACACACGCATTCAAAAATGAAGAACACATCGTCAGACTCCACGTCTGTGAGTGATAGTTTCCACAAGGACAACAGCGGACCCTACGACTAATACTGAACAGCACATTGTCTGGATACGATCCGGCAAGTCCTCGCTTGCAACGCCGACACGGGCGTTCTAGGTCAGGTCTGGGCAAACGATCCTCCTTCACCCTTCCCCGACTTCAACACAAAACACATGTGCAAGAACTACGAGGCAATCCAGCGATTCGCCGAGAAGATTCAGGTAATGATCTCTGGTAAACGTGTCATTATCAAAATTGATTGTGCTGACACGTACTCCCAGGCCCCTCCTGCCGATGGCCTCCCCGAGGATTACATCGCTCCTCCAGGGCCAGAAGATGTTTTCCCCCAGACGCCTTGATCACGACATGATAGGAGTAGATTCTAGATAGAATTGATTTCAAAGAAGAACAATAATAAAAAAACAATTCAATACTATGGCTGAGACAGTATTGAGCCGCGTCTCTGATCTCTGTGCCGGCGCAATCGATCAGGTCGAGCAGGTCAGATGATCTCGTGCCTTGAGAGGTCAGATAGGCAAGAAAAAAAACAAAAAAAAGGATCTCCATGATGCCATCGGATTATCGTGAATTAAACTCTTGAATACACGTGATCCAGCCATCAATAGTTGAACTCCTCCCCAACAAGTTTCTCGCTCAGCTTCCACAGCCGGTCGGCGTCAATCTTGTTGTTTGCCCAGGGGTAGATCTCCTCGTTGTACTGGTCCGCAACACGGCAGTCGTTGAAGAATTGGCCGTTGAACTCTAACGATTCGTTAGCTTCCGGGCGTATTGAGAGCTCGTGTCGTGCAGCAACTTACCCTTGAGGTCCGGGTTGAAGGCAGTGAAGACGTGTGTCGCGACCCCCTGATCCTCCGTCTTGGGGTTGAAGTCGGCCCACATGAACTTGGTCCCCATGTTGATATCCTGGGCGCCTTCCCGGGTCGTCAGTCACAGGTACACTCTCGGACGAGTAACGAATCATCCACTTACGCAACGAGTCAAAGTTATCTAGATGATTTGACAGATTCGTAAAGATGACGCCCGGGTGGAGGCTGAAGCTCAAAAGACCCTTGCCGCCCAGCTTCTCCGCGAGCGAGATCGCCATGAGGCAGTTGGCCGTCTTGGACTGTCCGTAGGCGTGCCACTCGTTGTAGTGCTTGCCATCCTGGTCGCCGCCCCGCATGTCAGTGAGGACAAAACACAAGAGAAAGACTTCGAGACCCACGTTGAAGTTGTAATCCGTCCACCGGATATGTCCCATCCGATGCCCGTCGCTGCTAACGATCAAGATCCTCGGCGCCTCCGCAGCCATCACCTTCCCGATCACGAGATTCGTAAAGAGGAACGGGCCCAGATGATTCGTCCCAAACTGGGTCTCGAACCCATCCTCCGTCTTCCCCCACGGCGTCGCCATGATTCCGGCGTTGTTCACCAGGACGTCAATCTTCGGAACATCATCCCACCCGTTCACCGTATCTGCGGCCTTGCGCACGCTCTTGAACGACCCCAGATCAAGCTCGAGCGCCTTCACCCCGACCCCGGGGTGCGCGGCCGTGATGGCGTCGGCTGTCTGCTGGACCTTTGCCGTGTTGCGGCCGGCGAGGATCAGGAGAGCGGGCGCGCCGGCAGCGGTTTTCTCAGCAAAGGCCGCGCCGAGCCCGCCCGGGGAGACGCCGGTGACAAGGATGGTCTTGCCCTTGATATGGTCGGCGTATTCGGCGACGAGCTCGGTGCCTGTTGTCTCGAAGCCTAGTCGGGGGGCCATGGTTGGTTGCAGTGAGTTGTTTCCTGTGAGGTGATGGTTCGTGGAGTGCCGCAGGAAGGGTTCGGCAGGGTGAGATCAAGTACGGCGCGGTTGTGTTTGCTCTCTCTGTATGACCGTCTTACTTCGGGAGGAGAGACTCTAATCTGCCTTTATACTCGTCCAAGCCGCGAGGAGGTCATCTGCTCATTGCCCAGAAGACCGCAAGCAAGCCATGGCACCAAGCTTACACCTGCACACCATTGATGCTGCGGAGAACCGAGGCCATTGTTAATCGGGGGGTACACAGCCCTCGACGTCATCCCTGCAGCCGCAGTTAAGCAAGTTCTTGATTCCGGGACCTCAACCGCATAACGAGAAACCAGATGAGGGTATGTGACACCGTAAGCACGGCGGGGGGGGAAGCCAAGCAGCCCTGTGGTCCAGTAAGCTTAATTCCATTCCCCGCCTGGCCGGGCGAGTGACGACCCACACGGGCCGACCAATGGAAGAGAAGCCATCTCACTGCAGAGACGCACCAGACGTCTAAAAGTCGGCCCACGATACGAAGGGGAGCGGATGTTATTCGGGTGTCGAAGGCAGTGGTGGCAGGGATCGACGGGCGTGATTTCCCTGCTGTTGCTTCATGTTCGCGAGCGAACTTTCTTTTCGGCGTTAGGCGATTTCTCCATGTGTCGGACGGAGTCGAACGCGACCAATTGTCTACTTTTCGTCTCCCAAATCAGTCTAACGCCGATGACATCTTTTCGAGTTTTCGGATATGGGAGTCAGTGATTAATAATGAGGACGGAATCATCCAACAGGTACAGAGCACCCCGTGCTGTGTCAAATTCCGGAGTTTGGAGGTAGTGAGCTCTCAAGATCCGGGGAAATTTGTGCCTTGGAAATGTAGGGCAAAGGGGGGAAGCACTTCCATCCTATTGTTCTGCTGGGGGGAGTAAATCAACGCCATGGAATGCCTCCACGTACGACCGTCTTTCCCAAGAGCCATAATTTGTTGGCTCTTCCGGCGCAGCTGCCGTGATAGCTCGCCGGGATGCAACGGAAGGCCCGGCCGCCCACTCCACTCCGGGACCTACGGACCCCGAGTGTCAATGCTCCATTCAGCTCCCGTTACCACTCCCGGCCAAGGCGTTTCCCTGCGGGTAGTGTTCGATCGCGTCCCCATCACCTGCCTGTGCGGAAGGCACCCTCTCCGTTTCCGGTGACCAAGCGCATTTTGGTTTGGTTTGCTGGCAATCGACAAGTGGCGCCCCGCGCCCGTGTCACCTTGGTCCAAAAGCTAGAGGGTGACACGGCAGCACCCATCGCCCCTTTTCTCACGTCAGGCGCGGCCCGTGTGCCCCTAACTCCATTGGTGCGTCCCACTAACCAAGCCTCGTCCTCATCGCCAAACGCAAACACTGCCCGTCCGGCTTGCTACCGAATCGCAGCCGACTCTTCCGTATGAGGCGGATTTGGTTGCTTCTGTCGCTTCTCTGCTGCGCATTTTCTGGGTCTTGGCAAGGGTGCAGGGGCAGGTGGGATGGGCCTAGTGGGCGGCGGACTATCGAAGCCGTCGTCTCGGGACGAGCGGATCGTCGTCACCCACAATCCTGCTTCTTAGGAGAGATATATATGTTTAGTACGACATAGGGCCTGCCGTATATAGAGCCGACTTCCCCTCTTGTTTGTGATCCATAAGTTGTAGCCTTTTGGTGTTTCACCCTTGTTCTCGTGCTTGCATCGGGCTTGTACGACCTGTCATCCGCGTCTGCCACGTCAGACGACTGACTTCATCTCAATTCTTTCGTGCACATTTCCTTTGTCACCAAACAAACTTTACGACCACGGAGCACATCGAGGTAATGCCATTTCTTTGTATGAGATGCCAATGACGGCTGTACAGTTGTATATCTATCGAATGAGACAACATCTATCCTGCTATCCAATGCCCCGAACGCCAATACGCCCTGTGTAACGCCATACACGAAACCACCACCTTCGCACAACGGTCGTCTACTCGTCTCGCGTGCAGAGACCCTCAATCCAACGTGCCAACTCCACGCTCTTGACATCAATCGTCCGCCAAAATACGTCGCTGCCCCAGACAACCGGGACACCCAGCGCCACGACTCCGATGACCCAGGCCACTAGTCGTCCCAACATGCCCGTCTCGTCTCTGCCGCCGACCAAAGCCCACACGTACGGCATCCAACGATGTGAGAAGACGTCTAGGACGGGTCCGTGTACGAGGTAGAGAGCGTAGCTGATATCGGCGAGGTACTGCGCCAGGGGCGTTACGAAGATGTTCTGCAACATCTTGATTTGCTGCAACGTGGCGACAATCTGCATGGCGCCAAGGGCGTACCAGGGGAACGAGACGAGGTCGCCCCCCATGGTGAAGAACGGTTCCATGGTGTTGTGCCAGAGTGGTGACATTCCCGGGGTGATGTCGGCCTTTTGGTTCGGCCATCCTGCGACAAAGAGGGCAAAGATCAGGTTGCCAACGAGGAACGTCTTGAAAATACGTGTCGCCATGGGGCTCGACGACGAGTCCGAAGCGACAGATGCCTCCATGTCAGAAGCCTCCTTGTTGTGGATGGCAGCTGCGGCGCGCTCGCGGCGAGCTTCTTGAATGAGGCCGATCTCGGCGAGACCCATGCCGCCCAGAAATTCGAAGCCGGCCCAGTGGCCGCACTTGAGGCAGTAGATCATGATGGCGAAAACAGACGCGAGGCGTAAGTACGTCTTCATGCGACTCACGCCAGTCAGAACAACGAACAGCAGCAACGAGTGAGAGAATTCGATGGGGATGGTCCAGAGATGGACGTCATAGGGGAGAATCTGGGTGATGTCCCACTGCCAGCTGAAGGTGATCCTCCACACGGCGTTCTGCCAATCCACTAGCTGCTCCCACAGTGTTGGCAGTGGCGATCCAGTCCACCCCAGGCGAATCATAACCATGATCATGAAGGTCGAGGCGGTGGTGGGGAGGAACAAGCGAAAGCCACGGCGGAAGACGCTGCTCGAGAGGGTACGATGCAGTCCATCGTAGTCATGCTTCCTTGCTTGTTTCAACGACTTAAGGGAGAGGACGAAGCCCGAGATGACGAAGAAGATGTGGACCATGGGGCGGCCGCTGTAGACAACGCGCAGAAAAGGAAGTTGCAGCGGTGATGAAGCAACATGGTCGTTTTCGTCGGCGATGCCATATGCCCGAGCGGTATACCAGCCAACATGCTTTTCTGTGAAGTGGCAGAAGAAGACGATCAAGGATGCGACACCGCGCAAGCCGTCAAGCCAGGAAGTTGGGTATAGGCGTCGGTGCTTGAAGTCGTTGGGCCGAAGTCGGCGTTGGACAAAGGAGGGCAGCAGGAAGAAGAGGATAGCAGCCAGTCTCGCGAGGAAGGACTTTGGTTGGGGGACGGGGTTCGATCCACCAGGTGACGCGGGCTCAGAATGGGCGTTTGCATCAGACAGCGGGGAGTAGGAGTATGAGGTTGGGGAGAAGCGGGCGACGGCTCCACGAATGGAGCGAACGGCGAGGGAGATCATGGCGGCGACGATGGCATGCCCTTTGGAGGGGTTCCTGCGAGCGTACCGGGTGCTGATGGAAATCGTGGGAGCTCGCGGTCGGTCTTTGTTGTTATTTCTGGTGGACAGTCGAAGAGGATGAGGCCGTTGGTCGAGTCTGTGGCACGACTGGCGTGGCTTGCGACAAAGCTCGGGAGCTACCCGGAGAGACACAAGTCGGAGGCGACGACGTGCAAGCGTGGGACGCGCCGAAAGCAACCGACGGAGGAGTGCCGACGTACGGATCGCAGCGAAGAATGTTGTAGACCAAGGTTCGAAGGTGAATCAGTTCAAACGGGAGGAAGGCGATGGAACGATAAGTCGAGAGAGAACCGGCTCAGTCGAGATGCGTCTGGATTTGCGGTTGTAGGCGTGTTGGTTTGCTGGTTTGGCGGATGGCACTAAGCCCAGGTGGTTGTTCTCGTTCCAGTAAAAAGGAAAAGGGGGGCCGCCGAGCCTGGAATCGAGGGGAGTAAGGGACAGACAGGATCTTTCTTGGAAGGTGCGTAGTAAGGATTGGCGTTTTCTCAGCTGGAGATTGGGCAATAGCGAATTATTGGTCTTTTTGCCCCCGAATTGGTGCTAAGTCCGCAGGGAGAAGATGGGCGGGATGAAGGGTGAGTGGATGGGGACAACGAGCGGGATTCCCCCCCAAAGACCAAGCGAAAATGAGCTTATCCTCGCCTAAGCCGGCTGCAGGAAAGAGGCGGGAGGCGAGAACGACGAGATAGCAATACGATACGGCGCACTTCGTGTTTGCGTGCGCGTGCTTGGTTAACGTTTGGAATTGCGAATCGAAGAAACGAATACGCTGCGCTTGACTGGTGTGTCTCTCCCAAAACACAGTTGCCAACTGTATCGGATGAGACGACGAGTGACGGGGAGGCTGCGATTCATCCGCAAACAAGAAAAGGGATGATGACAAAGGCGAGAAAGGGCACACCCCGGTCAAAAGAAGAAGCAGAAGCAGCATGGAAGGGGACACGGGATGGAATGTGCACGGGGCAAGCCAGCAAGCATCGCGATTTCCCTTTTCCTCGCCCTCGCTCATTCCTTCTCTTTGCTTCCTGATGTCCGTGGATCTCGCCAGCCTTTTGATAACGCCTTCCTAAGTAGAGACTCCCTCCTGATCAGTGCTTGTCCCCTGCCCTGGGGTCTTTTCTTCCCTCTACTCCTTCCTTCTCCTCTCGTTGTTTCCTTCGCCTCTCCGTGTTTCCTTCCTTCCACCTTCTCCGCTCCCTCTTTCCTTCCTTCCTCCTCCCCCAGGCTGCGTTGCACTTTGCCCAAGACAGGGCAAGAAAGCGTCAATTGCTGCTTTCCCCAGAATGCCACCCCTTGCCTGTCCCCGCCGGACTCGATTGCGCACTCCCTGCTCATTTCCCACCTTGAGGTTTAGACTCCAGTTCCGCCCCGTGTCGCCGCAGTACCTACTATGTACTTTTTCCCTCTCGCGCTCCCATTGGGCGGGCTCCTTCTCCGTCTGCAGAGGTGCTCCCCCCTTCCCTGGGACCCTTGGCTTAAACCCAAAAGGTGCTTAGTGGATGTGGCGCACCCAAAAGGTCAATATCTCAATCAAGGAAACGCCTGCCGGCGGTCTGTCACCAAAAAAATCAAAACATAAAGTTGGAGATTGAGACAATGACAGCCTAGAGCTTTGGTATAATCTCGCAGACAGCTCCGTGATTCTAATGTTGATGTTTTGTTGTTGAAATTGTCACATTCATCCGCACATCAACCAAAATCGGCATCCTGGCAGCAGTGACCCCACCTCATAACCCAGTGTTTGCTGTGCTGCAACAACAATAGGAAACGCGTCTCATCTCATTCCTGCCGCCTCAGCGTCAATTCCTTTCAATGCCTCAGACAAACACACCCGACAAGCGCCTTGGCAACGAACGTTGAGACACAAAACGACACTCACACCCGGATTCATGCTCTCGGGTTCAATCAGAGATGCCTCCTGTTTACTCCTGCTAAGCTACGTGATGTTACCCCCAAGGCGAATGAATGCTGTATGACAGTGGGAGCAGCCTGTTATCGTTCTACTTTTCTTCCCCCCCCTTTTCTTCAACGCGGAAAGGTCCTCCTCTGCTTTGGTTCGGCACTGCTCCACCCGCCGTCAGTCCAGACACCTGTTGTTCGAGACCGCCCGCCGAGGCAAGGTGTAAACCGCGAGACGTCATCGTCTCTTCTTCAAAGGTCAAACATCGCCAACTCGGGACGAAGCGCGGTCTTTGACATTACCAGGCTCAGAATAAAACGTCGTCCAAACCCCGTGGGACCATCCGCCAGGAAACCACCCGTTGCCGCCACTTATGCCCGACATGCCCAATACAAATGACCGAATCCGCCACAGAAAGCCACCCGCGTTCCTCAGCACTTGTGGCGTTCGAGCTGTCGCTTGACAGGTCCGTGGAGGACACCGGCTCTTTTTCTTTGGCTTCCGCCGACTAACTGGTCTCATCCGGCTGACCCGCCACCTGGCCCGAACCAGGAACACGGCGAATTCCAGGACTCGTGGGCTCGTAGCACATCGTGCCACAGCCCTCCTGTCTGCGGTCAACGGGGCCATTGTTTCCCGACAAATTGGGCACAAGCCCTGACGGGATTCCCACGCTTACGCGGTCAGCTGACGGCGTCGCGTAGAAGAGACACCCACCGCTCTGCACCACGCGAGGGCAGACCTCACCTCTTTGACCAACTATCCGCAGGGTCTGTGGAGATGCAAGATGCACCATCTCAGCCCTACGCCACCAATAGCACTCTCATTCGTGGACGGTTCACGGCGCAATGGCTCGAAATGCGATGCTCTGGCCGATTGACCATGCCGGCGAAAGCACTCACGGAAATTGACCAACGGCCTCAAGTGAGCCCGGAAACAAGTGCTCCGCCGTCACCGAGACGGAATTTGCCCTAAGTAGATGATAAAACGGCTGTAGTTTGACTGACCCCAAGCTGCACATGTTTCCCTTGGTGACATCACAAGTCAGTAACCACCATTCACTATGTTTTCGAGTTGATCGAGCTTTGACGAGGTTAAGTTTCCTGAAAAAACTTCGGGACCTTAATGTTCAGCAATCTGCTTCTTCCAACCCGCACAACGACGTCCAACAGCGTAACTGCAGACGGACGAAGCTTCGCAATTGATTTCGTCATTCGTGTAAAGCATCTCTTCAAAGAGTATGATAGAAAAAGGGCATACCTGCGTTCCTATTGACAAGTTGCACCATCCACATGGCATATACAGTGGAGTCTCGGGTATTGCTGCCATGCTTGAGAGCGACTATGGGGCTCACATCCCCCCAGGCCTGAGCGGACATACGCAACAAGCCACACGGTGGACCGTGACGAAGAGGCCGGAAGCGTCGTCGCTTGCTACAAAGACGGTCTGGTGCGTTACGCGTGGCCGTACAAAGCGGACAAGATTACCGTCACTAGAATATCCAATACCAATCATGGCGTCCCTGCGATCTAGGTCTGGTCATCACGGGTTGATCGACTGAAGGCGGAGCAAGTATGGTTAACGAGAGGTTTCTGGGAGCGACAGTCGTTGATTCAAAGTTCGACCCGAGCGCTGAGCCCAGGCCCTAAGCTTGGGGACTTAGGGGCATGATCAAAATGTAAATCGAGGTTCGAGTGTTGGAAGCGCCGAGGGGAGCAGAGGACTCTGAGAGAGTAGCGGTGCAGCAGGGGAACACTACAACCTTCCGAAAACAAAACATAGTTACCCTCGATGTAGGAACATATCTCTCGCAAGTGCCTAACCACATATTTAGTCAGGGCTTCAGAAGGGACATCGCGTACGTGACAGCAGCAGGGGTCATAGGGCCCGAGGACGCTGGCAACGCTGGATCGTGTCATGTCTGCGAGTCTCTCACCAATTATCCCAGAATTCCGGATTCTAGCGGCCATCATGATGCCTGCTACAAATCCCCGTGTCTCAAACCCCGCAATCTAAGGCAACGGCACTATGCCCTTCTAGCGGGAAGGTCTCGGGGCCAGCATCTCCTCATCTCTGAGAAGAATTGCTCAAGATGACAATCGTTTTTTATCTTTATTTTCATTTTCATTTGCGTATGGTGGAATGAGGCAATCTGCCAGGTGGGCATTGCAGAGTAGGCAACGGAACTTCCAGCTGTCCGGCTAAGCTGACATCCTATGTTGCCTCAGCCGTACACCTAGACTAAAACAGCTACCCGTGAGTGCAGATGCTGCTGCACTGCCTCAGCGGCACGGAGAGCCACCCGATGAGACGAACCCAATGGCGTCCGAGAGATCACCCACCATGCGTGACTTTCCCCCACGGGAAAAAAAAAAAAAAAAAAAAAGAGAAAAGATAATATGGTGTGCCACTTGCTTACTATTCTCGTTGGTTAGGCTGTACAGAGTGCTGACCTCCATCGCCAAGCCGCTGACATCGCATCACCACGGACATGACCGTCTTCAACTTCATGTGTTATCCAGGGCTGTCGATGCACGTTGGTGCAGAGTCGCTGCAACGCATCACACACCGAGACGTAGTGCTACAGTGCGTCGGGACGTTGATGAGCACCCGCCCGGCTGTTTTCGGTGCACGGGGGACTGTAGCGCAGTCCCACCGTTGCAATTACGGCCGCCAACGATGCCATAGACGATGCCTTCTCGACAACGGCCCCTGTGCTAAACAAGTTGATTCGAACCTAGCCCAACGGATTCGGGCGGTGCGATGTAAAATTCCCGCTAGCCAGGGATTGATGTGGGAAAGAAACGACACAGCGCCCTAGAGGGGACTGGGAATGGCGTATGCCTGGGACGGGGTATGGGAGGCAGCTCCCACTGGGACATATTCATTACGGTAACGACGTCCGAGATATGGAGACACGAAATACCAGGCTACGGGATTGGCATCGGTTACGATCGCCTACGACATCGACGTAATCACATGTTGCCCGCCAGCCTCAGCAAAAGATCGACTCACATGGCGCGAATGAGTCCTCATCTCCTCCACCGGCTGCAAAACATTCACCGAAATCCCGGGCTAAGACAGAGTCATCGCTTCAACAGGGATAGTACCGACGTGAAGGGCGAGCGGACGTGCAAATCACGTCTCTCATGATTGGTTCTCAACGCATCTCGCTGGCTTCATGGGGAACTTGCAGTGCTCGGCCATTCTTCCCAAGCCAGGTCAATGTCTTGCACAGTGCCCGCTGGTTTTGTCTTTCTCTCCTTGGCGGACGGGAGGGAGGAAGCTCTGCAGCCCTGGATGTCTCTGGTTTCTTTGGCTGTTTCTGTTTTCTTCTTCTTCTTCATCATCCCCGGTTATCCGGACAAGCAGGCAGGCAGGCACGCAGGGTACGTTCAGCTGCGCCCTGGCGGCCCCCACGATGCAGAAAATCGGTCTGCCATATCGACCATTATTGGTTCGGCGACGCACGACGGCAGGGGGGGCGGTTGGTCCCTCGCTTCGCATCCCACCCAATCGTATCCTATGTTATGTCAACACTTGCATTGCTTCACCTTCATCCACCTCTCCATCTGGTCAAGTCGGTCCGGCGATTGGCATACCTCGGGAACGAAGCCCTACAGGACGACAAGGCTAGTAGCGGGAAGCCTAGAGCCCCCCTGACAGAACCGAACACCTTTGGTTCATCGGCCAGCGCTATTGTCCATTACCCATGCCGCTGTTGTGGAGCTTCAAGAGCTGACCTCAGCGCCAGCAGGGGCACTATCCCACAGATAGCATCGAGCCTGATCTTCAACTCCAACTGGCACAGTGTCTGCACGCTCGCCTGCTTTCCTCTGCGCCTCGTCATCATGGAGGGTGTTCCGGTACTCCCATGCTTTGCTTGCCTCGGACAATGTTGCCCGCAGCTAGGCAGGTTAGCCCCAAACTGAACTCACATATATGAAGGAAGCAGACTGCCCATCCGTTATCTACGAGCCTGTGGTCTGTTCTTTTTCATCCTACAATCCCGCCATTCCCTCCCACAGCTTGAAGTCAACTGGAACACTCGCCAGAATGTCTCAAGTCCAGGAGCAATTCCCTAAGCACCAGCCGGCCTTGACCGAGAAGTTGGCGGCAGTCCGCAATGTTCTTCACAAATCCATTTCCCCCATCCCTCCTCACCCCGAACCAACCCCCGGCGGCGCTACCGCCCAGGAGGCCGAGCCCACCAACCTTCTGCAGGATGTCAAGAAGCTCGGCTTCGAGGATGTCGACACATTAGTCGACTTCCTCGGCTCCGCCGTCAAAGGACAGATCAACGATAATGAATTGCTCTTGGAGCGCCTCATTGAGCTCTTCGCCAAGCTGCCCTCCGGCACGGTCAAGGGAAAGAAGCTGGAGTATGGCTTGATCAACCAGCTGTGGAACGGCATCGACCACCCGCCAATGACGACGCTGGCTGAGGAGTACAAGTACCGTGCGGCTGACGGCTCCAACAACAACATTCACAGCCCGCAGATGGGCGCCGCAGGCACGGCATATGCCCGGTCAACGCCGCCCATCGCCTATCAGACTCCCAACCAGCCGGAGCCCAGCCTCGTCTTTGACATGCTCTTCGCCAGAGGTGACGAGTTCAAGCCTCACCCCAACAAGATCTCAAGTGTTCTGTTCTACTTGGCTACCATCATTACCCACGACATCTTCCAGACTGTAAGCAGCGGCGCTGTCCTTTGGGCATAGTTTCAATTGAGCAACTGCTTACCATAGTTAATTAGGATGGACGGGCCAGCAACATCAACCTGACCTCATCTTATCTGGATCTTGCCCCCCTCTATGGACGCAACCAGGAGGAGCAAGATGATGTCAGAACAAAATTGGACGGCAGACTGAAGCCTGACTCCTTTTCCTCCAAGAGGGTTCTTGGCTTTCCTCCCGGTGTTGGTGTGCTCTTGATCATGTTCAACCGCTTCCACAACTATGTTGTGACACAGCTAGCCAGGTAAGTCATCCCGAGTGCATGCACTTGGTGCCCAGTTGCAACCAGGCTAATCGTGCGTAGCATCAATGAAAACAACCGCTTCGACAGGCCGACAGGCCCTGTTCCGGACCCATCCGACGACGTCCCAGAAGAGCCGAAGAAGCCAGAGGACGACGTCGACAAGAACTCGGATGAGTACAAGACTTATTTGGCCGAGAAGCACACCTTTGACTCTCGGAAGGCCTGGATCAAGTACGACAATGACCTCTTCCAAACGGCCCGTCTCATCACCTGTGGCCTCTACGTCAGCATCGTCCTCCGCGACTATGTCCGCACCATCTTGAACATGAACCGCTCACCCTCCAGCTGGGCTTTGGACCCTCGTACCAACGAGGGGAAGAGCATTCTCAGGGGTGCGACTCCCGAGGGTACCGGCAACCAGGTGTCGGTGGAGTTCAACCTCATCTACAGATGGCACTGCACCATCTCCCCCAAAGACGACAAGTGGACGCAGGAGGTGTTCGCGAAGGAGCTGAAGAGCCCAAGCGACCCTGAAAAGAAGGTTGAGGACTTCACTCTGAAGGAGTTCGGTCACGCCGTCGCGAATTGGGAGCAGCGCATCCCCAATGATCCAGTCAAGCGTGACTTTGCCGACCTCAAGCGCGGCAAGGACGGTTCTTTCCGTGAGGAAGACCTAGCCAGGATCTTCAAGGAGTCTGTTGAGGATGTCGCTGGTTCCTACGGCGCCAACAGAATCCCGGAGATCATGAAGCCCATCGAGCTGCTAGGCATCATTAACGCTCGAAAGTGGAACGTTGCTACGCTTAACGAGTTCCGTGAGCACTTTGGCCTTACTAGACACCCGACATTTGAGGACATCAACCCCGACCCCGAGGTCGTTAAGAAGCTCAGGTACCTTTACGGCACTCCCGATCAGGTTGAACTGTACCCGGGATTGGTCTCTGAGAAGGCCAAGCCGGCGATGGCCCCGGGTAGTGGGCTATGTGGCAACTTTACTATGACCCGCGCCATCCTTTCGGACGCCGTTGCCTTGGTCCGCGGTGATCGTTTCTACACGGTCGACTACACTCCAAAGAACCTGACGAACTGGGGGTGAGTTTGAAGTCCAAGATTCAAAGTGTCCCAATGAGAACATACTGACATGAAACTAGATTCAACCAAGCCAGCTACGACCACAACGTCGACCAGAGTCACGTCTTCTACAAGCTGGTCTACCGCGCTTTCCCCAACACATTCAAGTCGAACAGCATCCACGCCCATTTTCCTCTGACGGTGCCTTCGGAGAACAAGAAGATCCTCGAGAGCATCGATAGAGCCTATTTGTACTCCTGGGACGAACCCAAGACCAAGACGAGCATGATCCCCATCTTCTCCCACAAGGCCGTTAGCGAAATCCTGTATAATCAAACGGATTTCAAGGTCGTCTGGGGCGAGGCCATCCGCCACCTGGTTGCCCAGCCCGGCAAGGAGTACGGAAAGGAATTCTGTCTGGCTGGAGACGGCAAAGCCAACATGCTGAACCGCACGCAGATCAGGAAAGCTCTGATATCTGGTCCGTGGGAGCAGGAGGTGTGGAAGTGGTACACCCACATGACGCCCAAGCTGTTCCAGCAGAACAGCTTCACTATCCGCAAGGGCGTCAAGGAGGTCGACATCGTCCGCGACGTCATCAACCTGACCAACACCCGATTTAACGCCGCTCTCTTCTGTATGCCCATCAAGAACGAAGACTCGCCTTGGGGCGTCTACACCGACCAGGAGTTGTACATGGTCGTGGCCACCCTCTTCCAGTCCGTGTTCCTCGACGCGGACATTGCCAACAGCTTCAAGCTGCGCACGATTGCGCGCGAGCTCGGACAGGGTCTCGGAAAACTCATGACCCTCGTTGTGCAGACCATCGCAAAGGCCGGCTTCATCACGGACATTGTCGCCAAGATCAGGGAAGGGGAGGCCTCGCTTCCCACGTTCGGCAACCACCTCATCGAGCGGCTCCTCGCCGACGGCAAGGACGTTGACGAGGTCATCTGGGGTACCATCATGCCCGTCATCACCGCCAACGTCACGAACCAGTCGCAGGTCATGGCGTTATGCATCGACTATTACCTCGGCGAGGGCAAGCAGTACTTGGACGAGTTGTACCACTTGGCTCACCAAAACACGCCCGAGGCGGACGAGAAGTTGATGAAGTAGTAAGTTTTTGCCTCCTCATACGGCTCATACACGCAGTCTACTAACACGGGTTACAGCATGCTCGAGGGATGCAGACTTCGCGGCACCGTCGCCGTCTACCGTGAGGCCGTCACCACCCAGGTCGTCACCGACTACGCCCCCTGCCTCCTCGACCCCAACGACCCTACCTCGCGCAAGCCCGTCGTCAACGACGACATCGAGGGCACCAAGTACGAGGTCAAGATCCCCAAGGGCCAGCGCGTCATCTGCAACCTCATGACCGCCGGCCGCGACCCGACCATCTTCGAGGCGCCTGGCGAGGTGCGTCTCGACCGGCCCCTCGATTCCTACGTCCACTACGGCCTCGGTCCGCATTGGTGCGCCGGCAAGGAGATCAGCCGCGTCGCGCAGACGAGTCTGTTCAAGCAGATTGTCGGCCTCAAGAACCTGAGGAGAGCCGAGGGCGGCCGCGGCAAGCTCAAGAACATGCCTGCCGGCGCGTGGAACGGCCAGGTCGGTCTGCCCGTTGGCGGACAGAACGGTGCCAGCAAGAAAAATGAGCCTTGGCTTGGCCTGAGGGCGTTCATGACTGCCGACCAGAGCTCGTTCTGGCCCGTCCCGACGACGATGAAAGTTGAGTGGGACGACTAGAAATGGCTGTGCAACCAGTTGGCGTGTAAGAAAATGTTGATGTATGATTATGATGGAACGATTTGTTAGAATGATAGTCTGGCGTGATGTGAATCTCACTTTTGGTTTAGTGTTGAGCTAGCTTGAATATCGCACCTGCTTCGACTTTGCACGTTCTTCAATCCATTGAATGCGTATGGGACGACGCAACAGGATGTAAATGACAAACTTGAACTCGATTGAAGTAAGCTTCAGCACTCTATTAGTGCTTTATAATACTAGAAGTCTTGAAAAGACGAGAGCAACGAGCTGTAAATGGTGCACCAAATAGGACCATCACTCTCCATACTTAGGAATGAGATTGCAAATTCAAGGCATACCAAGCGGGGCTTAGCCCCGATCCTCCCCTTGGTGTAGTTGGTTCATCACGTTCGACTGTAATGGTTACATTGTCATCGAAAGGTCTCTAGTTCGATTCTGGAAGGGGAGAGCTTGTTTTTGATTTTTGTTCAACTGTAATTCCTTTGGGCGGCCTTCCACTCGCTTTTGCAATCCTGACCGACATCGGCTGTTGTTCTCTGCACAGCATCTTGCATGTTGTTGGTATTTGTGGATTGTCTCAACTCCCATAACACGGCCTGTGCTGCACCTCGCGTTTTTTTCATCTTTACCTGTCGAATCAGATATCCACGTGTCCGGCCACATCATAAAAGGCTGCATCAACGCCTTGGTCGCTCCAGTATGGACGTGCCGGCCGTCGCAAATGCCCTGGGCACTCTCGGTGCAGTACGTGACCCAATTGTTCGCACCGCTTGAAGCCTAACTTAAGCATCACAGGTCTGTTGGTCAATTCAAGTTCGTCATCAGTCCAGACAAAACCAGCTGTTTATAATGTTAACCGGCGTTGCCAGCTTATCCCTCAAATCATCATCAACTATCGCCGCCACAATGCGACCGGCCTTCAGCCCTCCATGATGATGCTTTGGGCCTGGGCCGGCGTGCCGCTCGGTGTTTACAACATCGTAGAGGGTTTTAACATTGCGCTGCAGATCCAGCCCCAGATGCTAACGTTCCTGAGTCTCGTAACCTGGATACAGTGTTATTACTATCAGCGGGTGTGTTTTGTTTGCTTGAAACGCTTCGACGTATGCATAACGACTGACCTCCGTCAGACCTGGTCCGTCCTCCGCTCCCTCGCTGTCGTGGTACCCATTGCAGCCGTCATGGCCGGCATACAGATCGCCCTCGTCATCGGCCTGCGCATCGTCAAGACCCGCGGCGTCGAGTGGCCCATGATCCTCATGGCCGTGCTCTCCGCCGTGCTGCTGGCTGCCGGCGTGCTGCGGCATTACTGGGACATCTACGTCCACCGCACCGTGCGGGGCATCTCCTTTACCTTCGTCGCCATCGATGCCGCCGGCGACGTCTTCTCCCTTGCGTCCATCTTCTTCCAGCCCAAGATGGACATTTTAGGGATTGTCATATACGCCACTGAGTTTGTGCTCTGGTGTGGTGTCTTTGCGTGCGGTGGATATTATAATCTCTTGCCTTGGATGAGGAAGAAGTTTCTTGTCAGAGAGGAAGATGCCAGCGGGACAGGGTCTGGAGAAGAGGACACGCCGAGCCCGGACGGCGCTGCTGCACACGACGGCATCGCCTTGCACGACTTGCCCTCCTCAACGTCCGTCTTCCGTACTGCGTCTCGAGATGACTCGGGACTCCGGCCCAGGACCACTGTTTCTCAGCAGAGCCACTGAGACGAAGTGACAAAACACAATTAGCTTAGCAAAACCCTTCTTGAAAATAACGCGCAGCATCCTCAATTACCGTTCTTATACCCGAACCATTTTCTTGGTCACCAACTTTCTCTAGGTCTATCGTCAGCATTGATAGCGAGGCAAGTCGGATCAAGCAAATAGCCGAGTTCCCCGGACAGCTCTGGTGACCTAGGAAAAGTCCACCAGCGGAGAGGGTTGTTGCAGCGAAAGAAGTCGACCTCATAGCACCGCTATAATTCTTCTGGCAAACGAAGCATCTTTTGCATTGTCTACCTGAGCCCGTATGATACAGCGTATCCTCGTTCTTCTGACACGCTCTGACATAAAAAAAGAAGGCCATCATAGATAACATGAGAAGGGTTTAAGGTCTCCCGAACGCATCCACCACCGAAAGGTCTCAACTTTGTTCAAACCCCAAAACTCCGCGATCCCAAGTCCCCGGTGTATAAACGCTTACAACAACAAGACGGCGAACGCTGCGGCGGCGATGGAGCCGAGGCTGGCGTAGATGGTACCGGAACCAGCAGTAGCAGGGCTAGAGGGCTTGGTACCGCCACCGGATCTCGTGCCGTTCCCGGCACTGTTGGCGTTGGTGCAGTTACCTTCGGCGAAGGTCTGCTGAGTTGAGGACAGTGTCGTGGAGAAACTACCAGCAAGCTGGCTGGCGACAGACTGAACGCTCTGCGGCACCTTTGAAACGACAGCATCAATGAGCTTCTTGGCGCCATCGCCGACGGTGCCGATTTGCGACGAGATGACGCCGCACAGGTTGGCCTTCTCGAACTCGGGCTTCTTCTTCTCGAGGTTCTTGGTAAGGGCGTTACCGTCGCTTTGGAGGCCCGAGACGAACTGCTGCAGCTGGAGCGCCTCGTTGAGCGTGATCTCGCTCGTGCCCATGACCTGCTGTGTGCCCTGGTTGAGGACGTTGGTGAAGCCTCCCGCGGCGGTGGCGAGAGAGTTGAGGTCGCCATTGAACCCGTCGACGGCCTTGTTGAGGTCCTTGAGGGAGTTGCCGACCTGCTGGATGACGCCCTGGATGGTGGCCAGGTCACGCTCGGCGACGACCTTGGTGGGGGGCTCGGCGAAGACGCCCATGGCCATGGTGAGAAGCGTGAACTCTGTGGTGAACTTCATCCTGTCGATGGTGGCAGAATACCAAAGTGTGTGTACGTGTGGTTGTGATTTGGTGGTTATGCGTTTATCAAATCGATGTGCGGGTATAGTCGAACGTCAGGTATCTTTCCGTGTTTGGCCAGCAAGCATGAGGGGGAAGTGATAGAGCAGAGAAGAGGAGGGCCTTCGAGGCTTATAGATGGGCACAGACAAGATCAGACACCTATGGTACTGCGTCGCCTTGAAACCTTCTCCTTGTGGGGGTTTGGACCATTCGCAAAAGGCAGACAGTCGTTGTCGGGGGGGAGAGGCAAACAACCTTTGCACAGACGATAGAACCTCAGCTCATCGCCTTCCCAAAAGCGTAACCCGTCTCACATATTGCCCACGGTTCACCCTCGTAGCCCATCCGGCCCCCCTCGTACAATTTGGAGAGTGAGAGATAGAGGAGGGGGGCGAGAGGCCCGAGGAGGAAGACTCGACTCGACATCTCCCCTTGTTCCCCTCCGGATCAGGCCTCCCGTCCGCAATCGCATTGACTGCTGTCTTCGTACTTGACGTCAATGCATGGACCAGGAAGAGTTCCTTGCCCGATAGGCCACCAGATCTGAGGCGGGATGGGATGTGAGGTGATTTTCTTGAGCCACTCGCATCACACGAATCGATGGGACCCGCGTCCCACTGCCAATGGATGATGAACCTTTTTGAGGTGGATCGCCCACATTGAAATGGTAGCCCCTGTTCATGATCGCGCGCTTATCCAACACAAGCTCGGCGGGAAGCCCACAGATTGCCCAGGTATGCGGGTTTGGGCAACAGCGTCAACATGAATGAGCGTGCCTCAAGCCTCACTTTTCCTCGTCTTCGAAGGCTGTGCAGCAACTCAGTGGTAGGGGTCGGTATGCATTAGGCCTCAGAAAAAGAGGCTCGAGTCTCTCCTCGACAGCCAAGCCACCCCCAACAGCCTGGACCACAACCAATACCACAAGAGCCGGCGGGTTTATTTTAAATCGTCCCCGACGCCGGGGTGTTGAACGCTCTCAAGCCCATAGCTACCCCAGCACAGCCCGACACGACGTCGCTCGCCGAAGTGAAACGTGAAACGTGCGGACGGATCCCTGCTCAACTCTCTTCCCACGCTGGCGGATCCGGCGATCCTCCACGGCGCTCACAATCGAACAGCCCGCCCCTCGGTTCTGAGCTTCCGTTTCCTTCGCCGAGGATTCTTTCCCGCGCTTCTGATAGGCGATAACCATGGGCATCCTGGTGTTTTGTCAGGATGAACAGAGCACATCGTCGCGCAACGAGGGGGCCATGAAGATGGACCCGCAGGCAGAGGTCAGGCCGCCTGTCGGTGCGAGCTCCAAGTGCCCTCGGCTGCCGTCTTCCAGATGTACGAAGGGTCCTACAGGGTCCCATCAAACAGTTGCGGGCCTTTGAGAAAACCCAGCGCATAGTAGATGTGAGATATCGCATGTTCTCGAGCTTCATGGCGTCTGGCTGAATGTTTGATTGACGTGAAGGACGGGCCGGGTGGCGTTTTCGTGACAGCTTTCCTGTGCAGCACTGACGATGGTTTAGCGTCCAAGGCAATGTTGGACGGCCTTCCACACCGACTGGCCTCTAATAAAGCCTAAGACGAGGCGATGGTCGGAAATAACCTCTGGGTCACTCACTAACTCAGTCCGAAGGCCAATGTCCGCAAAACCAAAGGTTGTTCTCGAGTCAATTCAGGAAACATTTTTCTGTCTCCGACGGTGCCAGGAGGAAGGCCGAGAAAGTCAGCCGCTGTCTGAGTGGTTTGGTGGTGTGTAGTCTGGTATGAACTGTTCTTCATACTCTCCCGCAGCCTAGTTAGTGGGTGTGTGTGTGGGGGGGGGGGGGGGGGGGGGGGGGGAAGAAACGCACCACCAAAAGCCGTGGGGTGCGGCTGAGATGTGAGCTCGGTTGGAATGTGATTCGTGGCCAAAAGCGCCAATACGTCTCAGAATGTCGCCAAACACCCTCCAGCACCAGAGCTTCTCGAAGCCTGAAGCCCTGGTGCAAGAGGGGGGGACACGCTTGAGTGAGTCTCAGAACCAAGGTGAAACGAGGCACGGCTCAGAGCCACCACGGTCCACGGAAACACAAGCGATCAGGTTGTCCGTGATGGCAAACTTCCGATCTTCGGCCGATTCTGCCGGACAGAAACGCCAGACGAAAGGGATTGGACCGGATTTACAGCGCCGTACGCACGGTTCGTCAAAGTGTTTGTGTGGCTGCGTCGCTTGTCAACCGCGTCAGTCGAGGAGACTCGCCCTCTGCCCACCCCCCTTCGCATCGGGATAGCCAAAAGGGGAACATGCCCCCCCAATCTCCGACTTCTTGAGCATCCTGTTTGTTTCTGGTATATCAAATTCCAGTTGAATACTTACTTTCGGTCTCGCCAGCAGGCCATTCGAGCTTCATCCATGTCTGAGAAGCCGAGTTGGTGATCAACTTTGGGCTTTGTCGTTCTGACCTGGAGGCTTTGCTGCATCAATACTCTAGGTGCTCTTACACTCTTACACTGCTTCTCTCCTTCCTCCCCCCCTCTTTTTCTGTTTCCACTGTTTGGTTTCTGTACAAGGCTAACCGACACACCACCCAGACTTATGACCAGTTCGGAAAGATGTCGGGTTTCTTGATTCCTGATCAGCTTCTAGCTGCTGAAGGCAGGCTACCGAGCGGCAACCCCGTTGCGTCGCCGATAATGAGCGCTGATTGGCTACACTAAGAGCAGCACACACGTAAAATTTTGCGTTCAGAACGCATCTAAGCCAGACGTGCCATGCTATATCTATTTTCTCAAAGACTGTTACCCGTCGTGATTGGTCTACCTTCTATCATCCTAAGGCAGAACCTTTTCCGGAGACATGACTGAGACACAGCAACTTCAATAGCATCCCTCAATATGAGTCCTAGAATGTGCTATCATGACGACTTGATTTGTGCTCACAACATAGAACTAACGTTACGAAAAGGGGAGATATGATCCCCAAATGGACTAGAGGACGATAGAATGCCCAAGTTTTTCATTGTGTCGCTGATCCTACCACAACCGACCTATAGTATATTTCCATCGCCAAATCTGCATCAGGCTGAGTACTCGTCACAACCTTTTCAAAACACCTGCCGGCAACTCTGATTTCTCGACATCTTTAGACATTCAAGCGGATGCGGTGAGGCTGGGGTAAGTCATAGGTGTCACGACCAAGGATTGCTGCCCCAGTCTAGAAAACCCCTGGAAACCTCTTGAACAGAATTTGCCTCTTTTCAAGCTCGTTTGCGTCCAAAATATCATTTAATATGCATGCGATTATACACCATGGACAACCTTACGAAGCAACTGCTTGAGGCCCGTCTTTGTAGGGCCATACATGTCCTCTTGTGCTTTTTCGTGCCTGATGGACATAAACTCTGTTTCGAAGTCCATTTCATTCACAGCGATAACTCGGGACTTCAGGCGTAATTTGAAGAAAACATAGAGTGCTAAGATTTCATATTAGTGCCAGCTCGTAGTTATTATCTTTTGGACTCAAATACGCACCGGCAAAGATGAAGACATTGAGATAGCAGGTAAGAAACCCGGAAGCAGTAAAGTTCCCCGTCGTGAAGACATCGAAACCTGAAGTCCATAGTATCAGCTTCTGCAACAACACGAATGCTTTGAAGCCAAGTCCAGTAGACTAACCTGAAAAGAACACAACAAGAAACACCATGACTAGTGTGATCCACGATACGTAGGGTTGCCCCGGACTTCGGTAGGGAAGATCTGCAGACACTGTAGTTAGACTAACCGTTATGTTCTCTATTAACGAGTGGAAGGAGCGTTTAGCTTACCATTTCGTGAGTACCCCTGTGCCTTGAGTCCAGCGTAGAATCGAAGATATGTCACTTCTATGACGATCCAACCGATAAGGCCAGCAACAGTCGTAATGTTGACGAACCAGCCGAAGACTACGGAGGTGTTGTTTGCCACGTTCAGGTAGACAAGCGGCATCAAAATGCAGGTCAATCCAACAGCGTAATGAGGTGTTCCAAATCTATTGCATCGCTGGAGGATCTTGGGAGCATGACCATCACAGCTTAGACCATACAGAGTTCGGGAAGCGATGAAAACACAAGCTGAGCCACTGCTAATGGCAGAAGTGCATACTACGGCGTTGATGATCGAAGGTAACACTGAGACTCCGGAACGTGTGAAGGCAATAACGAACGGGGACTGCTGAGCTGTTCCCGTTGAAATGCTCAGGGATGGGTCACTTGATGGCCTGGATTCGAGCACATTAGCTACGAGAGGCCTTACGAGATGCCACAAGAGAAGAATACTGACACGATCATTCCAACAATGAGGATGCTGAGAACGTAGAAGAAAAACACCCGGTAGAACGTCTTCCTAGTCGCAGCAGGTATGATCTTTCTAGGCTCTCGCGTCTCAGAACCGGATATGGCGACAACTTGGATGTTACCGTAGCTGAACGCCGCTGAGAGAAGGACCTTCCAGAAAGCCAAAAAGTTGCCAGCTGAGCCTGGGACGAGGTAGCTGTTGAAAGCCCCGGGATTCTGCCAGTAGCGGAACCCTATGCGCTCGCCGTTCGGTCCTCCGCCGAGGTCGATGACAAGGCCGCCGATGATGAGACCAATGATTGTCATGATTTTGATGGATGCAAACACAACTTCAGTCTGTCGCCTTGTAAGCTTTTCTGGACAATATAAAATCTATGCGCTCCCCAGGGCTGGGGCCAAGAGGAAAAGATGGCTCGCACTTCACCATAGAGTCGAACACCGCAAAAGTTGACTGTGATGATAAATACCAAAAACACTGTGATCCAAACGCCTGGGTTAATGGATGTGTTCCAGAACTGGATCAGAGTTGCAGCTGCACTGATCTCGGCAGGGACAGATATGGACATCGTGTACCCTGATATAATGTTAAACAACTTCCTTGTAAGTTACAAACACGCATCTGGTAACTGACAAAAGTTCCATCCAGTGGCAGCACCCAGTGCTGGTTCAACGAACTTGGTCGCATGGCGTATAAACCCGCCGGTTGAAGGCATGAAAGAGGTGATCTCGCCCGTGGTGTAGGATACACCCGCAGTGACGAGTCCCATCACAATGTAAGCCAGCAACGCACCAGCAGGACCTGCAGTAACGATTGTTGAACCTGAGCTTAGGAACAGACCGGTTCCCTTGGACAAGTGTTAGCAGAATTATCGAATCTTGCATACAAAGCTTTCTTCTTGGCCGGGAACGGAAACTCACAATCATTCCCGCAATCGCAATCATGTTGATGTGCCGAGACTCCAAGTCGCGTTTGATTCCCCCATTCCCGTCGGGAATAGAGGTGCTTTGGCCGGGCCCTGAATCCATTTCCGGGGCCGCTCCAACTATGGCCTCGTCTTTCTCCTTCCCATCCATTGCGATGGATCAATATGAATGAGAGTTCCTTAGATCCTGAACAGAGTTGGCTGTGATCGTTGCACTCGCAAGTTGTCGAGTGCTTTGCGTGGCATCTTCTCTTAGCTAAGAAATGCGGGTGACTGTTGTTAATGAAGGCTCTTAGTGATAGCCACTCGAGTCGTATCTGATAACGCGTCCGGAGCTGCCATTCAGGGCCTTCGGATAGGAGTGCATATCTGCGCAACTCCGCAACCAATCGGCGTGCGTTGATGGTTCATGATCGATGTTAAGACGCCGATTCCGGGATCAAGCTTTGACTTAGAACGCCGATCGATAAGCTTGGCGGCGTCCACCCGTGCGGGGATAAAACGGCCTGGCTAACTGAAATAAAGCGCTACAGAACGCCAACCTTGCTTGGTCTATCAAACACAGCTATCCACCGATAAATCAATCCATTCGATACAATCAGTCATGGCCTCCAACTCGACTCCAGAAGACGCTTTTGAACTCTATGATCTTCGAGTTGAAGTAGTTTGTCCGCCTGGACAAAGGATCATGTGCGGTGCCAAAGAAGGTGACTATTTTACCCTTAAGGGCGAAATGCTTTACCTGCCGCCAGACCAGGGTATCAGTATTTACAGTTTGTGTGAGTCAAGGATTATATGTTCTTTTCGGAATAAATCGCTAATTATCTGGATAGCATCTGTGTTGCCACTTCTCCCCGCAAAACAACGGGTCACTTCTAAAAACGACTGGATGTCGACTGATGCGTTGATTGCATGTCCAGACCCGTGTTGCCCTTCTCAGCTGAAGATAATCCGAGTAGGGATTAGAACTTTCCGTCATTCAGAGACAACAGCGGTCCCTCTAAGCTCTGTCGATGCATCATAACACAGAATGATTGCAGCCTCTTGTACATAGCCTTTCATGATATTCAAGCGAAGAAGACGCCGTCTTGAGCATTGAAGCCGGCTTCAGCCATGATACCAGCCCATGCCTCATCACCAGCGAAATCTAAAGCTAGTCCAACTTCCATCTGGCTAAAAGGACGGCCTGATGTTGTTGTTGTGGTGCCATTCTCCGCCATGGCTTCGTGTCTGCCTGTTCCTGGCTGGCTCCAAGACTCGGGAAAGTTGGGTTCTCTATTTTCCGCCTCCTCACCCGGGTCCTTTGATATTCTAGTAAGCAGGTTGTTAAGGAACCTTGACTGCAGCGCGCAGCTTGAACCTGACGGTGCAGCCTGCTGAGAGAACACAAGCGCTGCGCCTGATATTGCGCTCTGGATGTCGGGCTCTATTTGGCGGGATATTGGCTCTGGAGTAGACAACAAGAGCTGTAAATGACTTATTAGCAAGAAGTTACACAAGTTCATGGAGATGACGGCGTAGATCTACTTGCCTTAATCAGAAATGCAGCACTGTAGGCAGTCATGACGTGAATGGAGTCTTGGGCGAAGTACAGCCACGACGAATGACGGCATATCAGATGCAGCATCTCTAGGGCGCTAGAATAGCTGACCCAGAGAGCTTCCATGTGGTAAGACATGTTCTGGTCGGATTGTGCCAATATATCTTGCAATGGCAGAGAGAACAGCTGAAGCCGAAGATGAGTGCCATAAAATTGAATCAGGAAGGGATGGCAAGTATCTGTTCCGTCGGGAGAGATTAGCTCGCTGGTTGCTGGCCGACTTCGGTGCTTCTTGCCTTTATCTGCTATACAGAGCCACCTCGACTCCCATTCCTCAATCCTGCCTTTGATGATAGCAAGTAGAGATTCGAGGCTATGCAGTTGCCTTGCACGAACTCTACTCGACCTTGGACCTAACAACCTGAAGACTTCAGAGCTCAAAAGGCGCAATGTTACCAAAGCACCAAGCAATCGATCACCAGGCGTGGCCATTGCGTCTCTGCACCATGCTTCGATCGACTCGATGAACTCGCTTCGCTCGACCATCCAGGGCTTTCCCGTTTGTAGGCTTATACTGCCATGTGTTAGCAACTGCGGGACGTGTTGTGCCTCATTAAATTGTCTTGCCTTCGATCGTATACAAATAGAACAAACCAGGTTCTCTCAATGTTCCTTGTTTGGCGACTTTGCAAATCCGTCGTGGAGTCTGAACGGTGGAGGGAGTAAGACGCTAATCGATGCCAACCCAGCTCCATACCCATTCTTATCACGTAGCCCAAGAGCATCCAGGCGCGGGTGTCCTCAGAATCTTTCCAATATGTCAAGATCATGACAGCTTGGGCAGTTTCGACCGACTTGATGCCCTTTCTAAAGTTGCAGGTCAATATGTCTTCAGCATGGTCACGAAGCTTTTTGTGCAGGGCTGGGTTGAAAGCTTTTGCAGCCGCTGCTAGAATTGCTGTAAGCAGAAATGCGGATTTTTGTCGGACACGATTGAAGGTATGGAGTTGTGGGTCCAGTTGGCTTATATAAGGATTGAGGTTTACCATGAAGCTATCGCCGGGGTTATTCACAATGGCCGATAGATAGCAGAAGGTGGCGAGCAGGAGTAAGGGTATTCTTACTTATCGAATAAGGACGTAGCGATAGAAAGATTTATGAAACCAAGTTGGATAGGATCGTCTGCAGGAATACGAGACTCATTGGATCGAGTCTCTGGGCGATGGGAGTCTGGTGCATTCAATATGCTTCCGAGAGAAAAGCTCCCACGAGTCGCTTCGTGGTTGAACAACCCGGCAGGCTGAAGGCTTCCGTTGCTCCAGTCGGGGCTGCGTTGTATTGCCGATCCTTGGGCGCGTCCGGTTTGTCTTTCTTCATCTTGTCGGGGCTGTACCACTAGGGACGACTTTATTGGAACCGATGACGATGCTTTGTTGCGCCTGGTAAAACTTCAATGTTCATCAGTCTCCACGTTCTCTAGGTCGGGGAAGAATTGATTCGAATTCATACGCACTGCGTCCCTGGTTTTCTTCCTCTGCGATGGTCTTGAAAGATGCACTTCAAGGATTTGCGATCACAACGCTCACAGATTGTTTCAGTATCACCAGTGATACATTTCAGCTTGACATTTCTGCATTGAAGACAAGCCTTGACACTGGTTGTCAAAGTTATTCTATTAGCTTCAGCGATACTACTGGTCTTGCAATTCACTCGAACTTACGCAGGTTTGGGCCCTGGTGACAGTTCATTGCGTTGCTCCATTGTATCGTATTGACGATCTAACGGGCAAAATCTGACAGCTAACGAAAAGTTCCGGGCTTCAATGACTGTTCAGGAGGAGTGCGGTCTTTGGTGGTTGAATCCTTCTCGAAATTGCCTATCTCAGTCCACTTCTTTTGTTGCCCCGCTGCTATTATCAGTGGGGCTTGGATAACGATAACCGGGGTAGTCGGCAACTTAGACTTCTGAACGCCGGTTGGATGAACGCCGATGCTTGCTGAGAGTTGAGATGAATGCCGCCAGATGTAATCGTCAGTCATCAACTAATCTTGGTTTCCGTCACTACGGGAAATTCGTACAAGGAGTCACTTACATGCAGAACAACGAGTCGTTAATCAAATTCCAATACTTCACGACAGAGCCGTCAACTCTTGGACCTACTTTCAAATCTCATGACAAAATCGACAAAATGGCACCACGCTCAGAAGGTCAGAGCGCCAAGACGGCACACGTCAACATGATGACGGACACCATTATCACCAATCTGCCCGCCGAGAATCTGCGGGTAATTATGCGGTCTCTGTTGGCCGCTCACCCGGACATCACCACCACGTTCGAAACAGAGACAAGAAACTACATTCAAGATGTGGCCCTTCCAGTAGCTGAGACGCAGCGGTCGTCACACACCGACATCGCATGGCTGGAAAAGACCCAGGCGACAATCCGTTGCATGCTGGGTTGTGGGCTCAGTTGTCAGAGCATCCCGCTCATGACAGAAGTAGTCACTCTGGGGGTCAGACTTCTGCTTGATTCGGACACGAGCAAAGAGAGTATGCTTACCGCATTGGCTTCAATCGATGGTGACATTGTGCAAATCATGACAGCTGTCGAGAAGGCATTGTTGGCGACCTCGCGGACGTTTCTCAAGGATGATGAACGCGCGCTCGTAACTAGCTTACACCAAAGCCTTCTGGATTGCAGAACCATCACAGACGAGAAAACTCTAGAATTCCCATACGGAAGAGCACTCTTCTCAACTTCGATGCTACTAGGACTTCCTCTTCCAACGTTCGATTCTGCAACAGGATTCGGAGCTCTGACGCCGGGTAGCTCCGAGGCAGGTCCCATGAAAGCCAAGGAGACCTTCGAACTGAATGGGCGCAGGCTTCCCAGAGTATTTTCAGGGCTATGGCAAATGTCCAGTCCGTCTTGGGGCTCCGCACCAACGTCCAAGATTATCGCCCAGTTCTCCAGGCATCTTGAAGCAGGCCTGTCGGCATTCGATATGGCAGATCACTACGGTGATGCGGAAATCATATTTGCAAGTCGTGCTGCCTGCTGAACTGTCAACTTTACTGACTATGCTAGGGCCGCTTTCGATCGTCATACCCTTTCAAGGATGCAACATTTGCGGCGACCAAGTACTGTGTCTTCAACCCGATGAAAGTGACGCGGGCTGCTGTGCAAGCCAATGTCGCAGAACGATGCCGGAGACTGCAGGCTGACAAGATTGATTTGCTGCAATTCCACTGGCAGTTCGTGAGTAGACCGTGAAAGCCGTCTTGTCTGTACTGTTGTCAAGAGCTAATATCCCAAAAGTATAACGATCCTCAGTACATCGAGGCATTGCGCTTTTTGGAAGAAGATCCAAGAATCACCAATTTGGGCCTCTGCAACTTTGATACTGAACATCTCGAAGCGGCAATAGCCCATGGTATCAAAATTCGCACAAACCAAGTGCAGGTATGACGGAGTCTCTTACATGCGAATGCGAGTTGAGGTGCTTATCAACATTTTCTAGTTCTCCCTGATTGACTCAAGACCAACGGTAAAGATGGCAAAGACGTGCGAGAAGAACAATGTCAAACTCCTGACCTACGGAACACTGGTACGTCAAGGCGACAGCTCGAGTGAATGTTGAAATGCTGATTGGTGTCTTTGCAGTGTGGTGGTTTTCTTGCTGAAAAGTGGCTCGGAAAGGGGCAACCTGATCTTTACGATGCAGCGATAACCCCAAGTCAGCGTAAATACTACGCCATGATACGGAGCTGGGGAAGCTGGGAGCTGTTTCAAGATCTGTTACGGGTGCTGAAGATGGTGGCATCAAAGCACAACGTCAGCATCTCCAACGTAGCGACGCGTTGGGTCCTAGACTTTCCCTACGTCGGGGCGGTCATTGTCGGGGCTCGAATGGGCATCAGCGAGCATACAGACGAGAACTTGGCTAGCTTAGGATGGTCCCTGGAAGAAGAAGATCGAGAGGCGATTGAAGAGGTGTTGAAAAACAGCAGAAGAATAGCTATGTTTGAGGAGATGGGCGATTGTGGAGGAGAGTATCGTTGAGGTCCGACACTGGCGTGGACACGTCCAATAAGCGCTTCAAGGGTTCCAAAGCTCATAGCTCTTCCTTGAAAACATTTAAGTGCAATGCGCAAATATCCGAGATTAGATTCCACTGCCTGCGTTATCCTACTGTCAGTTGGGCTGATGATCAGTCAGGGGCTTGTCAATGGATATTAATTTAACGACTATATGCCGTCTGCCGTAACGCTAACTCTTGGGTTAGGATGGGTATCATAAAAGCCTCCACGCCTCCTCGCAATTTTCCGCCTGTCCCCGATTTGTCAAGATTCAAGTCACGCCGTGCTGGCATCACCTGAAAATTCGCCGTCCTCCAGTCCGGATGGGAAATCTCTCCACACCGCTCTGCTGCTGTTCGTGCCAAAGGCCCTGAATGCCCACCCAGCCTCCATCTCCAGACATCTTGTAGCGTCGCCATGCCTCACGAAGATGGTCCGGCCGCAAAGGGCCCCTTCTGTCCTCTTTGGCGGCTTGGGTCTGACTAGCCTCGTCCTTCGGCGGAGGCGTGGGTGCCTCAGATTGCTTCTCGCCTGTGGCCTTAATCCACTCGCCCTGCACATCTCTAGCTCTCTCAATAAGTTCTCCAATGAATAGCTTCGATACCGACTTGACGGCAAGGGCAACGTTCGGCGGTACTGACTGCGAGACGGTTGCATTGACAACCTGTGGATGTGTCAGTATGATGCTAGACAAGACTGCCGGGCATCAAGCGGCGGGATAAAACTTACTCTCTTGACCACAGACTCTGTCAATTTGGCTGCACGCCAGAGTTCATAGCGATCGTATTGTTCGGGATCGAAGGATTCGACAAGCATGGCACGCAGTCTTATCTCCTCTTGCTTCTGCTCCTGTGTCCGGACCGTAGAATCCACCAACGCCATGCGCATGTCGTTATCGTCATCGTCGTCGTTAGCGCCATCTTCCTGGCCATCAGCTCCCGCGCCCGTTCCGCTAACTGTCGTGGGTGCGCGCCCACCCACGAGCGATGGCGTCTGCTCTCTTGTCTCCACGTTCGTCTGGTTCTTGGGCTTCCTTCCGCGCTTCTTCTTAGGAGGCGCGCTGACTTGGCTGCCGCTAACGACACTCAGGTTATCTGCTGAGGGTGAACGTGGGAAAGGCGATCCGGCTTCGGGGGGGAAGGAGGTCTGGCGAAGGGGATGCGCAGCTGCTGAGGTGACGGAGAGCGTCGAGGCCTTCCGGCGCTTAGCGGATCCTGGGGGGCCGCCATCTGATGCGCGCTTCTTGTTCGAAATCGGGAGCTGTGCTGATGATGGATATGGCGGTGAGAGCGCGGTCGGAGAGTAGGAGTACGGAGGAGAAGCCATGGCGAAGGACTGGCAGTGCTTATAGAAGTTGATCACGTCGCAGAGTAACGAAAGGCGCCAAGGGCGCGGTCGAGTTCGTCAGATGGGCGAGTAAGAACGTTCGTTTAGTTCGAAGACTCGAGGGCAATCTCGTCGAGGAATACGTCGGTCAAGCGGCGGGTGAGGTCGTCGATGGATATTCACGTTTGGCAAGCAACACTGACGGGAATGATAAAGTCGCGCCGCGGTGTACGGCGACCAAAGAGAAAAGCTGACTAAGGAATAGGTGACTAAGCTTCTGCCGCCTGGACGAATCACATGACCGGCGCTCTAATAGTGGAACGTGGAACGTGGGCGTTTGAGTGGGCACTGCGACACTTGGACCCTGGCTTCGAAACGCACCGGGAAAGTGGGTACCTTACGGAGCTCACAATGGTATGCCGCAACCTGGGGAGCGAGGGTGCTACCACCGTGCGATAAGATAAGACCGGTCGTAACCGAATTTTCTGCTCCGATGTCCCTCCAGAACTATTGATTCCGGCGGGTCCAGCTTTGGGGACTTCGGACTTGGACTCGTTCCTCTGGAGCAATTCCCCTCCAACATCCCTCCCTCATCCATAAGCGACCTAGGTCACCGGCACCACAGAAACCGACGACAAAATGACTCGATCCGAGGTCGCAGAGAGAAAGAGCCATAAGCAGCGCAAGAACCAACACAATGGTCACAGCGGCTCTAGCGACCTGAGCGACGCCGAAACCGCGAGCCAGTCCAGCAAGCGGGACTCCAGGAAGCGCAAAGGCGGCGACGATGATGCCAAAGTCAATGGGCATCCCGCCAAAAAGCTGCGCCGTCCAAGCCTGAGTCAGCCGGCGCGCGACCCTCGCGATACAACTACCACTAAGCCGTCCAAGAAGAAGTCCAAGGCCAAGTCCGAGGGAACAGTGACGAGATCCCCGAGCCCGGTGATTGACTTTGATGGCCTGAGCCGCCCGAGTAAGACATGACGCCATTCCCAACCCCGCGCAGGCAATTGGCTAACTTGCGCTCGTTTTTCAAGGCCTCGGAACCCGCGAGCGACTTGAGGAATCCCCCGACCAAGCTGCCGTCCGTCTCGACAAGCTCAAGGGCGCTGTCCGGACGATTCTCGAATGCGTCGGCGAAGACCCCGACCGCCCAGGCATTCTCGACACCCCGAGACGCTACGCCGAGGCCATGCTTTTCTTGACCCGCGGCTACCAGCAGAATGTCAAGGATATTGTCAACAACGCCATCTTCCAGGAGGGCCATAACGAGATGGTCATTGTCAAGGACATTGAGATTTTCAGCATGTGCGAGCACCATCTCGTGCCCTTCACCGGCAAGGTGCGTCGATTACCGCAACTGATTAACCTGCGCAACAGCTAACAGAGATTCTCAGATGCACATTGCCTACATCCCAAAGAACCAGGTCATTGGCCTGTCAAAGCTGCCCCGCATCGCTGAGATGTTCAGCAGACGTTTCCAGATCCAGGAGCGTCTGACCAAAGAGGTGGCCTATGCCATCATGGAGATCCTCAAGCCGCAGGGCGTGGCTGTCGTCATGGAGTCTAGCCATTTATGCATGGTGATGCGTGGTGTGCAGAAGACGACGGCGAGTACTATCACCAGCTGCGTGCTGGGTGCCTTCGAGAAGAAGGAGAAGACCCGCAATGAATTCCTCAGCTTGGTGGGATTGAAGACATAAAGAGGAATGCAATGCATATAGAGGCATCCTGAGACATGTCCCTCAAGGCGGCGGTGATTTTTGTGTCATTCTCTTTCTACACAAGGCGTTTGGTTTACACGGGCATGTATCACGAATTGGAGAGACCATGTTTTCAACACTGGGTCAACAAGCATTTGGCAATTTTGGGAGGTAGATTTCATGAGAAGGGAGCTCAACGCTCGTTCAGGTTCAGAAGAATTTTCACAGCGCAGAATACAAACACCGACTATGTGTGGCAGGCTGGGTTCGTCGCCAGCCGCCACGGACAAGCCTGAACCTACCGGCATATTATTTTGTCATCGTGCTATGGTCTCGTAGCGGTGAAGCCTTCTCCCTGCGTCGTGGCTGCTGCTAAGGAGCGCGCGATGGAGGGGCAGTGACACAAGGCCAGTGACGATCGACTCACAAAAGAGCCATATTAAGATAGGCTTATGCGGGATAAAAAGAATTAGAAAACCCATGCAGCAGTCTCGCAAAGTGGCCAAACAACGTCGAACTAAAAGGTAAAAATAAAAAAAGATCGGCGAGGAACCCGCCAACTACTGTTAACGTTGACAAAACGCGAAAAAAATGAACTCTCCCCTTCCAGAATCGAACTAGAGACCTTTCGATGACAAAGGACGAACCATTACAGTCGAACGTGATGAACCAACTACACCAAGGGGAGATATCGGAGCTAAGCTCCGCTTGATGCGATGATCGGCAAGGCGGAAGTCTAGTTCAACTCGGAAAGCCGTGAGAAGCCGAGTGTTTTCCGATGTGCTGCACAATGACTGCTGTGATATTGGATTTTGTAAGCCATGGCGATGCGCCTGACAACCCAATGGTTGCACCAGAGGAAAGTGCCGTTGGAAAGCTAAGCCCATCATTTTGTCCGATACGCACAAGACCCGCCCAAGGTTAACGGATTCAAGGAAACTCGGAGTTGACTGTCACATCATTTAACGAGATAACTGCAGCTCTTTACCAATGGACGATGCTAGCGAGGAATGTGGCTGTAGCACTAACTGGACAACTACAACGCCTTTATTTTCCATTCTTTTCCCGTTCTTCATGCATTTTCACTTTCAGAAGGGCTAGAACAGACGACAGTGGTGGCAGGGACGATAGTAAAGCGATGAATGAGACCACCGAAATAGGGTTGACGTAGGAAAATGAAAAATGAGTGCGTGTAGTCTCAGCTCAGGGCTATGTCTGTCTCTGACACCCGTACGCCCAGTGGACCAAGACTTCGTCTATGTCATCTACTTACACCGGGCTTGCACACCCAAAGCTCGTCGCGTGGGACTTGCCGTTGAACGCCTCGATCAATCCCTCAATCGACGAATACATCCCCAACGCCGTGGTCACCAGCCCGCCAAGCATGTACACGGCATTCCACGTGTTAAACAAAGGCCTCTTCATAAACCCTCTCCAGTACCGCCGGAACCCGCTGTCGACGTACGTGTACCGCCCCGTCGCGGGGTCGAACGTCTCCTCCTCGGGCACCATCGCGTCCTTGCGGATCCAGAACCCGAGCCCTAGCAGCGCCGGCAGGGTGTACGTGAAGCTCAGAATGAACAGCGCGCCGATGAACCCCGACACCAGCGAGAACTGCGGCACCGCGGCGCCGACGATGAAGGCGAGCACCCAGTACACCGGGATCACGGCCGCCCACAGCATCTTCCCCGCCGCCTCCGTCAGCGCGGGGGCCCCGAAGACGCCCTGCAGCAGCTCGACGTAGAGCACCTTCATCCCGATGTTCCCATACAGCCCGGCCGCGACCAGCCCCGTCACCAGCCCCAGAATGTTCGTCGCCGTCTGCCACCAGTACGGCGACAGGCTCTGCGTGATGGGGTTGAAGGCGTACTGGCCCTGGAACGAGTACACGTACAGTCCGAAGATGAGGTAACACGCGTAGATGAACACCTCGCCGCACAGCAGAGCCTTCCAGAAGTCCATCGGGTGGCGCATCTCCGCCATGAATGCCGCGAAGATGAGGCACCCGCCGTACGAGTAGACGGCCTGGTTGAGCCCGTTCATTGACCCCAGAAACCCGGAGCCGCCCGAGGCTCTGCCGGGGGGCGGGGTGCCGGCGTAGGTTATCACGGGCCCGGGGCCGAAGGCGTCGCCGAAGGAGGCTTGGGTCGCGGCGAAGTTTGGCGGCGAGTGCGCCACAACACCCATGCTGTTTTCGCTCAGTCAACATTTTCTCTAGTCACTTTCGTAGGACGTCGGGTGGCAAGCAGACGACTCACCAGATGAAGATGATCAACAAATTGATCCAAACCGACAAGTTCGCAGCCCACGAGAACCGCTGCAACGTCCTCACCTGCCCTAACACGAACCCCGCCGCCATGAAAATGATGAGACACGCGACGAAACAGATCCCCGCGCCGCCGTTGGGGCCCTTGGAGATCTGTGAGATGGACTGCCCGTTGCCGAGGATCAGCACGGAGACGAACAGCAGGAGTTGCAGGCCCTGGGCGAGGTTGACGGCGTGCCGCGCGCGGGCCCCGAAGACGCGGAAATACAGGTCACCGTAGCCCTTGAGCGGGTAACGGTCCGAGTCGAGGCCGAGGAAGGACTTGTAGAGGATCCAGCCGGAGCTGTGGGGAGGTCAGTGACCTTTGTCCTGATCTACTTGGGTGAGATGCCAACGTACTAAAACGACATGATGCCGAAGACTGTATAGAGCGCGATGCCAGGACCATAACCCATTTGTGCAAAGGCCCATCTAAATCCTGTTAGCTTCGTGCTCCTCACCGGAAGGATGGGTATACTCACGGCGTCGAAAACGGACCCAGAATGTCCGTCGTAATGAGATAAAAGATCGCGCCCCATCCCGCAGTCCTCATCGCCCGACTCGCCCTCTTCCACTCCTCAGGCGTCACCACACCGCCGTCGCCCTCCCTCGCGGGTTGCAGAGCCTTCCCGCCCCCGTCGGCGTTCTTCTCGCCGTCGTTCACATCCTCGGGCCGGCCCCCCTCGCTCCCGTCTTGGAATCTCACATGCTCGTCACCTTTCCTGAACCGGTCTTTGATCACACTCTTCAACGTCACGGGGCTCTGGGCCTGCAAGAACCGCTCGTTTGCGAGCTTCTCCTCGGCCCGCGTGACGCTGGCCCAGTAGAGGTACTCCTCGAACGTGACGTTCGGGTCGTGGAGGTTCGCCGCCGGCTCCGCCATGTCGATGAGATGTCCGTTCCCGTGAGAAGTCGCCTGGCCGAGCTGAAGGTGCTGCTTCTGCTTTTGTTTATTGCGGCGGTCCTGGGCGTCGGTGGACGCGGGCGCGACTGGGCGTGTGGACATGTTTGCGCGGGTGTTTCAGAGTCGGGACGATTTAAAACACAGCAAGTCATGGAGGCAATGAACCTCAGGAAGCCTCGGTTTCGTACGAAGGGAGGGGATACAGGATATCATTTTGAGTGTAGGCTAATGGGGTTCTTATAAGGTTACTTTGATGCAACTGATAACAGCCCATCCGCCCACGACGCTCACTTTCTTGTTTCCATCACGGTTGCACCGACCGGCACATGGCAACTCCAGACCCCTCGTCCCGACCCAGACGTATCGACCCCGCGATGTGCTTCCCCTCTCTCACTATCTAAATTCAATAATGGGCATCGAGGGTTGCCCCCTCCACCACCCACCCCCCTTGCCTCCTCCCGAAACTATGCTTTCTGGGCCCCGGGCCAGGTGCAACTCTGATAAAAGGAAATCCATGTAACCCTCACACTTGCATCTCGTAGTCTCGAGAGAGCTGATTTGACAACGCAAATCATCCCGCTCCGTACTTGAGAAATTGCCCGGTTGGTTTCTTAACTACCCGCTTGACTTTTCGGGAAGGTGGCTTTAAGTCGGCTGCAAAAAACCAATCACATCTTCAACACACTCAAAACCAGATTGGGAGTTTGTTGATAACTAGGGCCTTTGTACGACGGTGTTGATAAGAGACACGGCAACAAATACTGGATATCGGCAGTTGTCAAAGCCTAATGACGTTCTCGATGTTGGAGCCACGCAGCAGATTAGACTGCCAGGCCGCCACTACCACTGCAAAGCCCAAACTTGTCAACCCAATTCTTTCTGGCCGGTGAGATAGACTCTCTGCCCAACCGGCTTATCTCCTCCACCTGAATCATTTCCTCATCCACGTGCGATTCAACAAACCAGATAGTCAACGCCCCAGAACGAAAGTCTTTGGTGTGGGGGGCGAGGGAGTTCCGGCTAGACGGAACGTGACCAACCAGTGTCGGCATCGGCGTCGGATCTGAGCCTGTACTTGTGACCGACCGCATACTTCCCCGACTTTGTCTGAGGGAAGAGAGGGAAAACGGGTTACAGAAGCAGAGGAGACTGATTCTTTTTCTTCTGTCGAAATTTCTTTTAGTGGACATGGTGGTCCCCGGTTATTCTACGTCAGAAAGGTGAAGACAGATTTTGCCCGTTTTGCCACCTGCATGAGGAAGTGGAGGCGGTCCCTCCCTGCACAAGTGTGGCCATATCACAGATCGTCACGGCCTGGATTTTGGGGGAATACCACCGTAGAGGCGTTCGGAAAACTATTGATGGTGTAGAATTATTCCAGGTGGAGGAAGTCCTAAATCTCCGCGACATGCTATGCTAGTAGTGTACAAACGTTTCTATGGTACAAACACAACCCTCGGTGCAACTGCACAGCCTCGAGAATCATTCCTCTTCTTCCTTGATCTCCTCTCTAGCCTGATCTACCACCTTAGTTGACTTGGCCCGTTTCACCTCTCGCTTCTTGGGCTTCAGCCACACCTCCATACCTTCGGGCCAGTACACCCTGCTTTGAGGCCCGCCCATCCCAAAATCATCAGGGGAAATGGCCGTCTCTTCAACATCCATGGGCCCGGGTTCCGCTGCCTCGTCCTCATCGACTTCGTCATCATCCTTGGACTTCCTCTTCGGCTTCCTGGGCGGCTTCTTATTGTCCTTCTTGACCTTTCCAGCCTTGTTGGCGCGAAGCTCATCCAATCGCTCGTAGGGCACAACGTCGTTGAAAGTACTGTATCCTGGAAGTTTGAAGGCACGCATGAGTTCGAAAACGGCCTGCTCTTTGTCCTTGGCCTCAATCATGAGATCCATATCAGGGGGGCAAGGCGGCAATGTGCGTACACGCGGCGAGTGCTTTCGTCGGTCACGTGGCGTGGTGGCACCAGGGCAAGATTCGCTGTAATGCATCTTCTGTCTGATGCCTTTGCGTGTCCACGTCGCACGAATGCGATCGAAGAGTTTGGTGATGTCTTCGGTACCCTCTCGTAGCTGGCTCGAGTCAAATATGATGTTGTGGTGGTGAAAATCGAGGACCAGAGGAATGTTCAACTCCTCGCACACAGGTAGAAGGTCATGGACCGACCAGGACACGTCATCGTTCTCCAGAACGAGGCGCTGCTTTACAGATGGCGATAATTTGGCATAGTTGGCGCGGAACCTGTCCAAGGTAGACGCCTTATCGCCATATGTGCCGCCCATGTGCAGGATCATAACCGCATCCCGGTTCTGCTGCTCGGGAAGGCGGAGCAATGAGAGCAACTCGTCGTGGTATTCCAGATCGCGGACGGCGGCGGTGATGACTTGTTTGCGAGGCGAACCCAGCTGTGTGAACTGGCCCGGGTGTGTAGTTAGTCGATGCCCCAGCTGGGCGGCCACCTTGCCCGCCTCCACGAGCGTGTCGGCAGCGAAAGGGGCGAGACGGTAGCCATATTCCTCATGACTGGCGAAAGGAAACATTTCGGAACTGAGGCGCATGAACTTGATGCCGTATCTATCGTTCCATCGAAGCATCTTTGGAATGTCTCTCGCATTAGCCAACCCGAGTTCCTGGACGTACTTCTGGCCCCGCTGGATGTCGGCTGGTTTCGTCTCGTCAGGGCGGTTTTTGGTTGGGTGTTCCGGTTGGCTTGGATCTGCTAGCGGATGCCGGTGTTGCAGAATGGATGCAATGCGGCAAGTCCTCGAGCTGAAAACTGGGGGGTTGGCAGCACGGAGGTATGTGTTAAGACAAGCCTGACAAGGGCGTTAGTCCAAATTTGACAGAGTATCGCACGACACCTCTGAACCAGAACTCACATAACCCAACCTTCCCTTCCATGGCAAAGGCAAGTAGTCACTGTTAACTGGTGGTTCTCTCCCGGCACCTCTTTCCGGGACGTCTTCCTCACGGATCTTGTCGTCCTCAACGTCACCTACGGCAGCTTCTCCCTCAGGTCCATTAATGGGTGCGACGTCAAGATTAGGAGTGCTAGAGCGCTCTTCCTCGGCTTTCCGGGCGCGCTCCTCGGGATCGGTCTTTCTCGTATCCAAATGGGGCCTGAAGGCATGATCCTCTGGTCGGGTGGCGGCGTCTTTGCGAGGAGCAATGGCGCTTGCTTCGACAGCCAGGCGTGAGGTTCTGGTGGCGTTTTGCAAGCGGTTCTCCATCTCGCCGAGTTCTCTCATGGCGCAGCGCACGCCATCCTGGGACACCTCCATCTTGTTACGGCTCAGCTGACGGCGCTTCGCGGGTGGCTCCTTTGCTATTTCGGCATGAGTGGGGCGCATGCCGGCGCCGGGTTCGGTAACAGGTTTGACGTCGTTTAGGTTACGGGCGGAGCGGCGCGGAGCAGGTTTATCGGGAACAGGTTTGGCAGACTTATTGGTAGGTGGTCCATTGGGGGCAGCAGATTTGTTACGTTTGGAAGGAGCCATGGCGGCGTAGGACTTAAGTAGGGGCGGCTGCGCGTGCTCGGACAAGGATTGGCAGACGTGGAAAGAACAGGCGGAAGATGAGCTCAGGGGGGAGACGAGTGACGGCACAGGGTTCGCTTTACCGAATAGTCGTCGAGTGGGACGGAGGCAATTGACCGCGGCGGAAGAAAAGCTCCTCATGCAGACAATAACCGGGGGCGGCGGCGGCCGATCAAGTGAGAGGAATGGTCCGGGCACAAGGGCGATGAAGGGTGTTTGGCAACTCCCAGAATGGATTATGCCGGGCTAGAGGGCGGTTGGTTTGTCAGGTGGGAACGGCAAGGCAGGAAGGACAAGGAGGGTATCGGATAGATGCAAGCTACGTACATGGGACCTTGAGTCGACCTCAGGTAACCGTACACCAAAGACAGTTACGTACCTCTCCGTGTGAATGGGGGAGAAGGATGGTCTGACGATGTGTTGGAGCGAGAATGGAGATGGCCCAGGCCGGATAGAAAGGCCAGAGAGAGATTGTGCGTGTGAGGGCGGCAGAGATGAGAAGAGATAGGAGGAGGGAATTGATCAGAGAGGTCGAGAGGTAACACAGAGGAAGGGAGATTGGGTCCAGTACATAGCGTGGAGTAGAGGAGTAAATTTGGATTAGAGTAAAGTAGAGTAGAGCTAAAGCTAGGAGGCGACAAGAGCTTTGTGTGTGTGAAGAACGACGTAGACGAAAAAAAAAGATGGATGAGGTCAACCAACAGGGAGCCTAGGCCGGAAGGAGATCGGATACATCAGGGCAAGGTACCTCGGACTCGGTACTTCGTCACCGCGACATGGGCGGTACGTAGGGTGACTAGAGGTGAAGAAAATATGTACCTTGCCTCGAGAGACATCACTGCATTACTACTAATAACCTTGGGCAGTCTGGACATGGCCCCTGCCACGCCTCTTCGGCTCTCACTCTATTCATTGCGTGGGGAAAGAAGTGTGGCATCAGACAGCTTCGACACCTTCACAAATTTGGAAGTCCCATGGCCGCGGATATCTCCCATCAGGAGCCGATGCAGTGGGTGAGTCGTATGGCGAGGCAGGCACGGATGTCATGGGCGGTTCTCGGGCGACATTCGGGGAGAAGGCAGCATCGACGCCTAGGTACTCCCTTACCGGGACTATAGCTCCTGGCCCCCAACAGGGCATGGTAGACAGTGTAGGGCTGGCTACCTTTGTTTGGTTGTTTGGAAAGAAAGAAAGCGGGAAAAAGTGAGGTGGAGCCATGCCAGTAGTTGTTCGTTCAGAGTGAGGAAACAGCGAACGTCCAAGAGACAGCACGGACCAGGTTGACTGCGTCATTCTGCCGGCAAACGAATTCAGTGGGTACATGGGATCGACGTCACTCGCCCGCCACACGGCGCTTGCCTGCATCCGTCCTGTCATCAGGTAAGAAAGACATCGTCCCTACTAGCCACACATTGCTCTTGTCGACAATAGTAGGGACAAGAATGTGCGTTCCTACCTACACCGCATCAAACACCAGGACCATGCATCCCATGGGAAGGTGCCTGGCGCGATTCGATGGGCCTGGCCATGGAAACCATGCAAATGTCGCGCCTTCCCCCTTATCCCCATCGCAGATTCACAGCAACATAGCAGATGGAAAAGCGCAGGCGCGATGGTAGAGGACCACCTTCCTCGTCGAGCCACTCCACTCGCAAATAGGTGCACCTTGCAACATTGCGCCTTCCCCACACACATTTCAGCCTCATGCCCATGACCTCATCACCGCAAACTTCCACTGCGCTGATGGGAGCGCGACCCCTGCACCAGCCAATTCGCCGCCATCGTCCACGTGTCTGCGACTGACTATCCGCGCCTGCCTACACAGTGCTGCGGCACTCTGCCTGACCTGGGGAGTCCTGTCACCTGTTTTGAGGCGGCAAGGAAAGGGAACACGAAGAATTTGGCAACCACAACGGCGTCTTGAAAGCCCACCGAGCCTCTGGCAGAGATGAACCATCGGCGATGCGACCCGGCGGCAGCAAGGCGGCGGGCACTAGCACAGCCCTCCAGTGCTAGTCGATGCTTCTTTTTCTGTTGCCTAACCATCTGATTGGCCTCCCCGACACCGAGACCTCCAGTCCCCTCTGGACCTGTCTCGGGAACAAAGCTCCGCCGTCGAATCACATTACCGATTCGCCAATGTGTCCCCCCTCCGGCTTACGATGGCGAGTCGACCACCGGGTACACCTGAGCTCACCGAACCCAGCCAGCCTCCGATTCCACCCTCGAGCGTGTCATGATCCGGCACAAGATGACGATGCGGACAGAGGGGAGGTCTCTAGAGGGGTCGGTCACCACCCACTTTACCTCATCTGCGTGTCGACTATTACCATGCGGTGCCTGAACGGCCAGAGGTACCGGGTACGGAGACAAATCGAAGATGGTACACGGACCAGACTATACCGGGCACAGACGAGTATCCGTGCAAGGCACGCCACACTGCTCCAGTTTTCAATCTGGCCAACGGCAACCCATCGTCGGAGACTACTCCGAGCTGCATGATTGGGCGGTTGTGCCCATTATGTTTCCGCTGGCATCGCAAAATGCTACTTTGGAATTCTCGCTCTCTCGTTCGCTGCTTATCAGACGAACCCGTAGGTACGTCTCTGGGGAGAGCACCGTCATTGACTGTGAATCGCTGGCCACCTATCATAACTACATCCCCATCAGACGTCGCCCAACTCGCCCGCCACTCTTCGCCATGCCACCGTGGATTCATTTCACCACTGGCGAGCCCGTCCTGCAGATCTCAACCCATGCCGTGAGGGCTTGCCGTGCGCTGTGCGAGAACTCATGAACATGGGCTGAGCAAAACCTCCTGCCGTGACGTGATCATCTCGATGGCCCGGACCCTGACAATCCCACCCCCGCCTAATGTCACGGTGTTATGCGGCAATACCTGTCACGACCTAGTGGCCTCTCGTGCGAGAGATCCTACTTGCTCTTCGCCGATGATCGTTTCTTAGCTGTGCGCCAGTTTGCCCAATCAAGTCGGCCTTGTCTGTCATTAGACCGGCCGCCAGCCGCGGCCCTTGCTTTGCAATGCTTCTTGTCGAAAGCCAAACAACCCATATCACTTTCCGTACCCATTGCAGCAACCTGCCATTGTACGGTTGACGTCAAAATGCGGCCAGGCTGATGTGCCCGCGCTCCTTCTACCGCACCGCAAAAACCCCGCCTCAGCACCACACGCACAGCTTACACTTTCGCCTCTAGCGCGTCCCATTTGCTGCTGTCCCCGATTGGGCCAGTGCCTTCCCCGATGTCGTGCGACTGTTGTCGATTGACTTGGCTCTGCATAGGGTCGCCAACTGGCGCTTCGGCTGGACACCAATCGCCAGTCCGGCAAACAGAGATTGCGCACACTTGCGTTATTCGTTGTCAAAACCAGTAGCATTCTCTACCGAGTGTTGGGAGAGGAAAAAAAGAGAATAGTAAACACCTTGTTGTAGGCAAATAGACACCTGATAAATACTTGAATGATTTTTTATTGATTTTGGGACGTCTTCGGCTAATCACAATGGTCCCTTGTTTTGTCAATTGGTTGGGTGTGCATTTTGTTCCTGCGGCACATGGGTGGTACCACTGCGGCTATTGCCACTGAGAAGCAAGAGGCCGCTTCAAGCCCACCATGACAGCAAAGTCTTGTGGAATTACGACATCGCTCAGCTCAAAATTACTGTTGAAAGCTGCTGGTATCAATACGCGTAATATACGTCAACATGTCCTTCTTCTGGTCCGACTGGGTATCTCTCAAGCCAAAACTAAAAGGACGGGAAATGCAATACGTCGCTGTTGGTTCACAGCACCGGCACCGCGGGCCGCGCAACGGCAAGCCTAGCCGGAGTCGGTCTCGCAATCCCGGGCCCGTCGTCTCCTCCCTCGGGCTCCGGCCCCGGCAATGCAGACGCCGTCCTGGCTCTCTCCTCTCGCGACTGCCAATAATGATTCCGACAGACGGGGCAGTCATAACGCCCAATCAAAAACCACGATGAGAGGCACTTGGCATGGAAAGCGTGCTGGCAAGTCTTTAGCGTCAGGATGTCGTCGTCGGACGCCTTCGTATGCGTCTTGGCCGGCGACTTTTCCCACAACCGCCGCCACCTGGATACTCTCCACCTCGACGCTATCGGCGTCGCAGTCCGGTCATCGCTTGCGCCTTCGGTTGTGTGCTGAATCGGCCCTGCTCGCCCCCAGCTTCCTTCTAGAACCCCGACAGCCCCGCCGGGGACTTGCGAGGGCATTGCTTGCATCGGTCCTGCTCCGGCCGCACTGGTGTTATTTGGGACGAACAGTGGTCCGATGCAGATGGGACTACCGGCAGCAGAGTCAGTGACAAGCGACTGATTATGCACCAGCACATTATGTTTCCCCGCCTGTCATTTTCGGCTCGAGAGCACGTGCTCCAGCAAACCATCGCCTTTGGCTGTCGCCATCTCCAACAAGAACAGTGGACAGCACAACGAGATGCACACTCACCATTCCGGCACCGCATCGTGTAGGTTGAGGCCCGACTCGAGATCCAGCTTCTCGAGACCAGCGCTCGTGCACTTCGATACGGTGCTCAGCTTGCGACGAGCGTCCTGAAACTGCGATGTCCTGGGATGGTATTTGCGGTGATCTTGCACGCGCATGTACGTGAGACAGACTCTGCCGAGAAGCGCACACGTCAGCTCCTGTCTCCGTTCATTTTGCTCGCGGAGTTGGACTTCCTACGGTCTGTACAGTGGCCCACAGACGAGAAGGACCATGAAGAGCGTAAGCAGGATTATGCCGAATTCGTCCATCCGGCCGGCGGCAACACGGCGGGGGGCATATCAATGTCCCCGCCTGATTGTGAATCGATGCGGATGCTTGGAGCAAGCGGTGCTTAAGTCTATCGCAACTCCTGCGATGAGGATTACAATGTGCACGTTGTGGGCAAATTTCGCAAGCACTACAGTAGATTGCTGAGAGGAAAGGGGGGAAAACTCGATGCTTGTGGTCATTTAACGGCTTCAGAGAAGCGGTAGCCAATCTCAGCAAGTTTTGGTCAGATGACAGCAACGGCTATGCTTGGCCAGCGCTACATAAAAGGTGGCAGATTTTACGAAGCTTGTATGGCTGGGTGGTTTGAATATTTGGAAGCAAGATAACGATTTGCCAGACGCAGAGAGTCGGTCATCAACATCGAGCCCACCCCGCATTCACTCACTCACTCGCAGCCGGCGTATCAAGATATGCCGCTCTTCACCGCTGGGCGCCCAGACTTCCGTGCAAATCGCTGGCGGCCCAATGGTGGAATCCAGCATCACCTCCAACGCTTTTTCGTGTCCAGCTTCTCCGTGCTTCACTGACCCCCTCAAACCCGACATACTGGCGATAATCCCTCTCGTGGGCCAAGACGCTTGGCAGGAAATTCCAGCAACTCAGGTGCTGGTTGAGACGCAACTCCAGCTGAAGGACAAGAAAAATAATCTTCTCCTGTGACGTAAATGCTGTGGGTGTTACAAGCCTTGGTATCCTTGGTAAGCGGGGGAACCACCCCCTACCCTACCTTGAGAAGAGAGACGAGGGGAGTCTGGACTTCTGGGCAAGGGCACAGACACGCAGACGCGCAGAGCAAGACGAAACACGAAAAAAACAAAAAAACAATAAACGAAGCAATGGAGGGGTTGGCTTTCAAGGAAACTTATCGGTGGATGGGCGGGGGAATGTTGGGGTGACGGGGGAGCCTTTCACCAGGGAGTGCCCCTCTATTTGCCCCCCCTTCTGCCCCTCAATCAGGCTATCAGCTTGTAGGAAATATTGATGAACACCGTGGAGGACCCCCCCGGGGCTTTGGAGAAATCAAAAACCACCGCAGCGTAAAAGGGCCGACGGCGGCGCTGGAGGAGGAGAGGAAAGTGGACTCTGGAGGAGCGGCGCCGGTGCCCAGCACAACGGCCAAGACTCGCCAAGTTGCCCGTCATTCCTTGGCTGGCATACCAACCTACCAGAGGCTCAATCATGTTCGTCCGCAGTCCACCTCCCATGCCCACCTCGGGGCGGCCAAGACGTCCGCCGTCCAATACGATGAACCGTCGTTACTCGCGACACCGAATGGAGCAAAGGCTGGCATGCTCGATGAAATTGGCAGAAGGCCCCTCCTTCTCCTCCTCCGAGTATCCCGCAAACATGCGCAAACATGATACGCGGACAGGCGTCGCTGCAGCTGGTTAGGGTCGGGTTACCCACGGTCTCATCCCCTCCGCCCAGAGAAATGTCGTCCTATCTGAGGGGCTCGCGATATCTTTCGACACATTTCAATGAGTCCTCCAGAACCGGAGTCCAACTCCATCCACCCTCCTCTCCCTCCCGCCCAGCGTCTGGGCGTCTCACTCGGGGTGGCTGTGTTTCTCGGCAGACCCGTTCTCTTTTCCCCCCGCCCGTATCGCGCCCGGGACGTCGTGAGTCGGGCATACCGGGGCAGGATCCCGGTTCCTGTTCGTCCTCTCCACGGTCCTCGCAGGCGGCAATTTGAGCGAACTCTGGGCAGGCGTTCTCGTGTGCGGGGGCGGACAGAAGCAAGTCCAGGACGGTAAGAGGACGAGAGAGGGCAGCGACGACAGGACTGATGCTGTGCAGTGCAGAGATGGTGTGACCAGAGAGGGTTGATTCGGGTCGAAGGGATAGCCGGAGCCTACAGAGGTGATTCGATCGCGGGTTTCAACGGGAAAAGACGTTGTACGAGCGTCCGATGGTCTCGGGGGTCCCCTTTTTCGACTTTGCACGGTGCCGACGTGCCCACGGCGCCGAAGCCCTTTCACAGCGTCCCCGTTCTCCTCCCAAGGGCCGGGACACAACACGGCGCTTTATACTTGTGTAGTGCTACCAGAGGCCTCCTGTGTGCAACATGGTGCGCGCGTCGTATGGTGCGTACGTCACTTGCTCGTGGGCGTTACTGACGACGGGGACCGGACTTTCGCGTGCCATGGCCCTGCTGTGAAAGTCGACTCGACCGACCGAAGCGGCAGGATGAACAAGTTGAGTGGGCGCCGCGCAAACGAGGGGCAGAGAGCAGGGGGAGGAGCTGGAGGAGGGGGGGAATCAGGAAAGGCACCGCGGTTCCTCCATCCCGGTGCCTCTATCAAACATGAGTCTCTGCGCTGGCTTCCAACCGCACCGCCCAGAAAACGGCTCCTCGGCATTGTCTTGGCTGCTTGGAGGCCCCTGCAACCGCCGCAATCACTGCCCCGGCGGCGGTTCCATGTCTCTCCAACACTCTGCGTCCCCTGCGTCCGGGACACCCCGGAGTCGGCTCAGTGATAGTCAGACCCGTCAAACTTGGAGAGAGATGCCCGCGAGCCCGACTTCAGACCTGCCACCTCCGGGCGCTACCACTTGCGGACTATCTGACCAACCACACAACACGAGGAGAGAACGCTACTGCAGACCTGGCAGAACCCCTGTAAATGGTAGTCTTCTAGAAGGATGGGTAACCCCCACATTAGATGTTTCTTGGAAGGCAGAACGGTCTTTGACTGGTCGAGGTGCGGTGGAGAAACACGAAACTCTCGTCTTCTATCTTTCTGGGCGCAGCCATATTCATCACCGAAAGCATCGATGCCTCATCCACCCCCTCCTTTCCCTTGTCTCGGGCGGACCCAACAGACTTCTCAATTACGACGCCCAGAGTCGCTCTCGGCCTCTCAGACAAGCAGGTTGCCCAGAATGAGGCCCGCTGCCCAGACTCTGGGCGGACTCAACATGGCAGGCGGGAGCGTAGAGTTCCCACCGAGATCTGGATGGCGTGCTATCGAACAACTCGCGTGCCCTCGACCGGCTTTCGAGCTCCCAACTCCCAAGAAACTCCAACTCCATGGAAAGCCTGGGGTCCCCTCGGAGGAGCCCCGCGCAGAGCCGCCAAGGCTGAAGGAACACACCCACGAGCGCACTTGTTGCGGGCCATGGAGAGAGATATGTGGGCGCCTTGCGCCCCCCAATACTGCCCGCCTATCATGTTATGAAGTCATAACGCCGAGCGACGAGACGCAGTCCCGGGAGTTCAAGTATACATCTTCTCCCAAGCCCCCCCGAGGTTTTGACTTTTTTTGTTTTCCATCTCACTCGATATCATCAGAGATCGTCTCACCCAGGGCTCTTTGTTGTAACCCTTCCTTCCTATGCTCGCCTGTTCTCTCGACCTAAAGGGGGTAGAAGTGCTTGAACCTGTATAAGAGCAGAGCACTCACACTTTTGCCCGTTCCATACAGCATTTCAGTCACACAAGACTTGCAACAAACTCTCTCGGCTCCGATTGGATCAAACGACTACCACTCTTGGCACCGCCCGGAGATATCACATTTGAGGACCGCACACAACCACGCAAACACCCTCCCCATATCAGACTCACGTCCATCCTACCGCCCAACGTACAAGTAACATTCTTCATCATGGGAAAGAAAGATCCCGAGGCCGAGGCGATGGCCAACCACGTCTCTGGCCAGTCTAACAAGCCCATCTCCCGTCCGGCTCACGCCTTGACTGCTGAACAAGTTGTCCAGGAGCTCAGAGCCAACCCCGATGATGGCTTGACTTCTGAGGACGCAAAGGCTCGCCTGGATGAGTATGGCCGCAACGAATTCGGCGAGGAAGCGGGCGTCCAGCCCCTGAAGATTTTCATTGGACAAATCGCCAATGCTATGACCTTAGTATGTCTTCCTTGTCGTCTCCAGGAATTCCCACCAAAAGTTCAGGCTAACATCGCCTCAACAGGTTCTGATTCTAGCTATGGGTGCCTCCTTTGGCATTGGATCTTGGATTGAAGGAGGTGTTGTGGCAGGTGTCATCCTGCTCAACATCACCGTCGGTTTCCACCAGGAGTTCAAGGCCGCAAAGACCATGGACTCTCTTCGATCTCTCAGCTCCCCCACCGCCCAGGCTGTTCGTGAGGGCCGAAACATTACCGTTCCCACCGTCGAGATCGTCCCTGGTGACATGGTCGAGCTCAAGACTGGCGACACCATCCCCGCCGACGTCCGCATCATTGAGGCTGTCAACTTCGAGACGAACGAGGCCCTGTTGACTGGAGAGTCCCTTCCCATCCGCAAGGAGGCTGCCCAGACTTTTGATGACGAGACCGGTCCTGGTGACCGCCTGAACGTCGCCTACAGCTCCTCGACCGTCACCAAGGGCCGTGCTCGTGGCATTGTTTTCGCCACCGGTATGTATACTGAGATTGGACAGATCGCTGCCGCCCTCAGAGGCAAGAACTCTCGCCGCCGCGATGTCAAGCGCAAGGAGGACGGCTCCGCTAGTTTCGGCCGCTACCTCCAGGCGTGGACTCTGACCCTTTCTGACGCCGTCGGCCGCTTCCTTGGAGTGAATGTTGGAACACCTCTCCAAAGGAAGCTGTCTAAGCTTGCGATCCTTCTCTTCGGTATCGCCGTCGTTTGCGCCCTGATCGTTCTGGGAGCCAACGAGTTCAACACTACGCAGGAAGTCATCATCTACGCCGTCGCCACCGGTCTTTCTATGATCCCCGCCTCCTTGGTCGTCGTCTTGACCATCACCATGGCCGCGGGAACCAAGCGCATGGTTCAACGCCACGTCATTGTCCGCCAGCTGAAGAGTTTGGAGGCCCTTGGCGGTGTCACGAGTAGGTCAAGTCAACCCTCTTTTGACGAATCACGCTAAACTGATTAGACATTTGCTCTGACAAGACCGGAACCCTCACTCAAGGAAAGATGGTTGTCCGCAAGGCCTGGATTCCCGGAAAGGGGACCTTTTCCATCAGCAACACGAACGAGCCCTTCAACCCTACTGTCGGAGATCTCGGTCACAGCGTTGACCAGCCCAAGGACATTGACTTCCGCACCAAGGAGGGTGATGGCGAGCCGTTCTCCAACACCGAGGCCGAGGACCGCGTCAAGTCAAGCACCGTTCTGACAGACTACTTCAACGTCGCGTCGCTCGCCAACCTGGCCAATGTCCACAAGACCACCGAGGGCGAGTGGCACGCTCGCGGTGACCCCACTGAGATTGCCATCCAGGTTTTCGCATCTCGATTCAACTGGAACCGTCTCCGTCTGGCAGGCGAGGCCAACCGCTGGAAGCAGATCGCCGAGTTCCCCTTCGACTCTGACGTGAAGAAGATGTCCGTCATCTTCGAGGACACCGAGACCAAGGTCGACGGAGGAAACAAGACCTGGCTCTTCACCAAGGGTGCCGTCGAGCGTGTCATGTCTTCCTGCCCCACCATCCAGATGGGCGACGAGATCGTCGAGCTTACTAAGGACATTGAGAAGGACATTCTGTCTAACATGGAGGCTCTTGCCCGCCTCGGACTTCGTGTCCTGGCCTTCGCCAGCAAGCCTGACATTGGTGTTGTCGACGGCCACGAGAACCTGGACCGCGCGATTTACGAGAAAGACCTTACCTTCCGCGGTTTGATCGGTCTCTATGACCCTCCCCGCCCTGAGTCTGCCCCCTCCGTCAAGAAGTTCCACGAGGCTGGTGTGAGCGTCCACATGCTTACCGGCGACCATCCTGAGACGGCCCGTGCCATCGCGCTCGAGGTCGGCATTCTGCCCACTCGCATGAATGAAATCTCGGCCGACGTCGCAAAGACTATGGTCATGGCTGCCCACGACTTCGACAAGCTCACCGACGATGACATTGACAAGCTCCCCCACCTGCCACTGGTCGTCGCTCGCTGTGCTCCTCAGACAAAGGTCCGCATGATCGAGGCCCTTCACAGACGCCAGCGCTTCGTCGCCATGACCGGCGACGGTGTCAACGACTCTCCTAGTTTGAAGCGCGCTGATGTCGGTATCGCCATGGGTGAGAGCGGATCCGACGTCGCCAAAGAGGCTTCCGACATTATTCTCACTGACGATAACTTTGCCTCCATCCTCAACGCCGTCGAGGAAGGCCGCCGCATGTTCGACAACATCCAGAAGTTCGTCCTCCACGTGTTGGCCTGTAACGTCGCCCAGGCCTGCACTCTTCTCATCGGTTTGATTTTCAAGGACGACAGCGGCCTTTCCGTGTTCCCTCTGGCCCCCGTCGAAGTCATGTGGATTATTATGATCACTTCTGGTCTCCCCGACATGGCTCTTGGTTTCGAAGTCGCTGCCCCCGATATCATGGACCGCCCTCCCCAAAACGTAAGTTATCGCCCGTCTATGTACGAGGCCAACACATGAAACTAACAACATAACAGATGAAGGTTGGTGTCTTCACCTGGGAGCTGATGCTCGACATGCTGGTGTACGGTCTCTGGACCGCCGCCCTCTGCCTGGCCTCCTTCGTCCTCGTCATGTTCGGCTGGGGCAACGGCCAGTTCGGAAGCAACTGCAACAACACCTACTCCGAGGAGTGCGACACTGTCTTCCGCGCCCGCGCCACCTGCTTCGCCAGCTTGACATGGTTCGCCCTCTTCCTCGCCTGGGAGATGGTCAACATGCGCCGCTCCTTCTTCCGCATGCAGCCCAAGAGCACCAAGTACTTCACCCAGTGGTTCATCGACACATGGCGCAACAAGCTCCTCTTCTTCGCCATCCTCATTGGTTTCGTCACCATCTTCCCCCTGGTCTACATCCCCGTCCTCAACACCTCGGTGTTCAAGCACGCGCCCATCACCTGGGAGTGGGGTATTGTTTTCGTCTGCGCCGTGCTCTTCTTCATGGGCGTCGAGGCCTGGAAGTGGGCCAAGCGTATCTACTTCCGCCGTGTCGCGCACAAGCAGCACGGTGGCATCAAGGACCTCGAGAGCCGCGTGTTCGGCCACTACTACACCATCGGCGGCGTCGAGCTCGAGTCCTCCCCCACCCTCGGCAGCCGGACCATCACAAACGAGAAGGAGATGCGCGAGAAGGGCGGCAACGGATACTCCAGCGGAGGTAGCCGGTAAACGCAACAGCAGCGGTATGATAAAAGATTTAGTGTTTTTTACACGCACAGTAGGAGGGAAGAGTGAAGGGAATAGAGATACCAAAAGCGTATTGAGGAGGTTGATGATGATTTCATGAAGCAATTCATACGTTGCATTTTGCTGCATATAGAAATGGGGGTTGATACCAACCGAGAATGAAAAGTCAGTGCTTCAAGAAGAGGGATGATGGAATGGAAGATAGCCAGGCGGGGCTTATGCACTATTGGAACAATATAACTACTAAGTACTATTGTATACTTTAATTCATTCTATAACCTGAGCATTGAATCACAATTGGTGCACTTTTTTTCCATCTAAAGGGCTTCAACACCAAGGGTCCTGGTTGTTGTCGTGGCTCCAGGACTCCGCAGCGTTACTGTCGGGTGCCTGATCGCTTAATCTCAACCTCGAATTCCTCTCACGTCATCGCAGCACGTTGAGGACGATTTTTGTTAGAATATTCACAATACCAAAGCAAGACCCCAATAGCGACCAAGCGTGCTGACAAGACCCTAGGAGTTGCCCTGATATTTGTCTGTGCCTCACGCAGAGGCACAGATGGGTGGGACGGTGCGAGAGCAGTTGGGTCGTAGCCTGATACGCCCCAGGGCTTACGTGATCGGATGGTTGTGGTGGTTGGCTTGGCAGACTCGGAAGTTTGCTTCACAGTCGAAATCAAAGATTGCGAATGGAACACGGAAGCAGTTCGGGTCGCAATCAGACATACACACCCCACGGCTTGCAGGAGCGGGTTCTGGGGGCACCAAGATTCGAGGCTGTGCGCTCACATTGTTTGTGGAGTTTCCACGACAAGTCTATAGCCCAGATGTATCAGGTTCCCGATTCGTTGATTTCAGTCTACGGAGTGTATGACGGCTCGATTTCTTACTACAAACACGTATCTCGCTAACACCAACAGCCAGGTTTCTTTTCACGTGGCTTTATCTTGGATCTCACAAACACAACATCTGTGAGAGAGATTCTGTTGGCATTGGAAAAGTTCAAAAAACAAAGCGTCGCCAGACCAAAGAGCCGGACAGGGTCAGAGCAAGCATACAACAAGGCATAAGATGACGCTATGGATAGAATTGACGGCCACGCGTCAAATCTTCGTGAGCTCGGTAGAGGGGTCATAGCGTGGGTTGTACATGCAGTACGACCATTGACTGTTATCGAACTAAACCATGCCCCTGCAGTCAATGTTGAAGACTACCATCTAGACCGCGATAACCTCCGAGATGTTGAGGTCCTGCTATCCGTTTGTATCGGGCTGGTTACAGTGTGAAGAGCTGCTAACCGCGTCCGCTTTGCCCACTACATCACATAGAAATATTTCGAGCGGCGAAAGGATCAACACTTTCCCGGGCGGTCATGTTAAAATGGCAAGCGTCTGCATCAAACACCTCGACTCTGCACTCGGGGGCGACCTTGTGGTCTCGTCCTTCGCGCACTATGGTTCCTCCAAAAAGGGCAACGAGGAGCTGCACCCCTTTCCCCTACTTGTTGTCCTGGTTGGGCTTACCAAACTACGAGAGCGTCATGCCTCAGCCAGGATGTTTTGAGTTTCCTCTCGGATGATGATAAGATACAGGCTCTCTCAATGTTGGTCGTGTCGAACGAATTTCCCAAAGCCGGCCTCGGATGGGCCGTCTTCTACGGTCTCCCAGAGGCGATCGACTTCTTTCACATACATGGTCATGATATTGATGCCCCAGATTCGTCTGGTAGACCGTCATTGTTTTGTGCGGCTCGAGCCGGCCGTCTAGGCACTACTAAGCGTCTTTGTGAGCTTGGTGCGATTGTATCACAAAAATCCAGAGAATCGTCAACACCTGCGACAAGTACGTCTGGGAGAAGCTCTCCTATACCAGAAATACTAGGCAGTAATACAAATATTGACTCAAAGACCGATGGCAGCGGGTCGTCGATGGCCCTCGCGACATAGCCGGAAGAGCAAGTCGCTGTTGGTCTTCCGCTCCAAGGGCTGTCGAACAGAACACAGGAAGAAAAAGAGAAAAAAGCAGTTGGTCCTGGAGAGTTTCCGCGAGTACCCTAAGGTAGTCCAATTACTTCTTGACAAAGCTGTCTCTGTAGACACGTGAGGCGAGCATGGAAGAACATTGATAGCCATCGCAGCCGACCTTGATCAAATCCCTCTAATGAATCTGCTACTCAATAATGGGGCGTTTTTTGACTCCCTAGACGACCATGAATGTACACACTTGGCTGTAGCGGTCGAGAAGGGCTCTGTGTCTTCCCTAAGATGTCTGGTTGAAAGGGGCGCCCGCGTCGACACAGTAAATGAAGAAGGCTGCATGGCATTGGTCTACACGGCGAGACTCTGCGATGCCATTCTGCTTGAGATGATACTCGACAGGGGAGCGCCAATCGAAGCTGCAGTTGGAATTGGTAACACTTCTTTGTTACACGCAGCCGAAGCAGACGGGGTTGAGGTAGCTAGTCTTCTGATAGAGAGAGGGGCAGACCTGGAGGCAAGGGATCACGCTCAAGGAACTGCATTGTCCATGAGTGCCGGAAGTGGATACAGTGAGATGGTAAGGCTGCTTCTTGACGTGGGTACGGGTATTGAAACCGCAGAACTCTCTGGTTAGACGCAGTTGTCTTAGCCGCTCGAAACGGGCATTTCGAGTCTGAAGACTCTGCTCGAACGGGGAGTGAATATCCAGACCACAGAGTCCCATCATCGAGCTCCGTTAGCTTGGGCCTGCAAACACGCAGGACTTGTCGCGCCACGGTTCGTCAATACCATTCGGTTGCTCATCGAGGAAGGCGCAGAAATCGAAGCGAAGGATCGCTACAGACGCACTTCACTATTATTTGCCTGTTCTGGCGGGGGCGCTGATGGAGCTGTCAGGCTTCTTGTCGATGAAGGCGCAGACCTTGATGTCATTGACCAATGGGGTCGGACGCCCCTGACCATGGCTCGTAGACATAAGCGCGACGAGGCTATCAAGATGTTGGTTGAGGCAGGTGCCCAGTTAAACGATTGTTATCCAAAGGCAATGGAAGTTGCATGCAACAGCATGGAGTTCGGCCAGTAAAAGTGTAATCTAGCGGGGATAGTCAACTGGTAGCAGAAAACTGGCCCAAGTACTATACACCTACATCCGTTGTCTCTAAGCATTTTATTCTAAATCGCTTGCGTCCATTCTTTGCTATGTTTAATCATAGTGTTCGCGTTTTCAAAGAAACTTGGGAGATTTCTGATCTGAGACTCTAGATCATAGCATTCATCCCCGCAAAGATACTCTTATGGAGGGTGGCCTTTGATTGAAAACATGATTTGCGTTGTGGAAGGAGCGCAGACTCTTGTTCTCTTAATGTCACCGTCGCAGTTTGGGTATACATTTCAGGGTATGTGGCACAGGCGGGCAGATAGTCAAGGCTTCAGAATCAAGGCTTCAGAGTCTTTCATTTTGTTTTAGTTCAAACTCATTCCTGGCTACAGTTAGGAGACCTCAGTCGCTTGAAGAATCTCATCAGCTAGAGCATTTTGTCTCCCAAAAGCCATTCGTACTTCCGTCCTGGGACCGGATAAGGCAACTCACCTTGAGGATACATCTGTCGGTGGGAGCTTGTGGATAGTCATATGATTGTCAAAAGGCTAGTGACCAAAACTCCCATTGAGATGAGGGAGAAGAAAACTTGGAGTTTATAAAAGGACATGTAATCAGGCACATCCGATTTTGGACTACCTACACAGTCACAATCGACTCTCTCGTCTCAGTATACTTACTCCACACTGCAAATGGGCGATTCTCGAGTCAACTCCACTAGCATCCACCTATATGTTCCACTTGAACACATAAAAGTTTTATCCATTCAGTCCGATATGGTGTAGTGGCCAACATGATGCCCTCTCATTGCTGTGAGAGGTTAGGCATAGCCCCGAGTTCGATTCTCGGTTTCGGAACAGCCGATTTTACGTCCTTTTTGTTTTGTCGTTGAAGCGCTTAAGTGCGAGCTAGCATGCCCTCTTTGTGTTCAAGCGATTGAATAGCCTTGTGACGTATGCCCGAAGAAAAACGTTGTAGATAGTATGGCAGAGTGGAGTTGCCTTCTTTGAGATAATTGGCAAGTCTAACATTGAAACACGACTTAGGAAATTATTCGCCATCCATTCTGCCAGCGCGTATTCAATGCGAATTTACTAGCGCTGGTTCTACTGCGTGGCTATTCTCCGCAGATGACGTAGGTTGAGAGAATCTCCACAGGCATCGAAACGCTGAACGCTATGATGCGGAGTCGATGCACGTCCCAAACAATTGCTCACATTCCCCTTTGCGGAGTTTCCCATCAAGACATGTTTCATCATCCCGCAAGTCCAAATCTCGGTCGGATTCTTCAGAAAAAGCTTGTTGTGGCCCGCAAGCCCTCGCATCGGAACATACTTTGTCAGATAAAAAAACCTGCGTCCCAGTTGGGGTCTCGATCACCTTCTCTCATGCTAACCGGCTGACTACCGACTGAGATATTACACTATAATTCACAACACAAGATGGCGGCACTAATGCCCATTTTGGTGGCTGGGTTCGCTATTTTCGGAGGTTACACCTATGCCCCAGTCGCCAAACGTGTAGTCACGCTTAGCGGCATCGGACGAGAGGCTGTCAACACCCCGGTGCTGCATGGTGGTGACATTGTCTCCATTGAAGATACGGTTCATTGCGAGGACATTCATCACCATGTTCCAAGCGGGTTTCTTTTCACTGCCTGTGAGGACAACGATGAGACGCGTGGTTCGTGGTTCCCCGGCCTAGGTCACCTCGACGATCCGGTCAAAGGTAGTAAGCAAAAGGGTTCTATTCACGTCATTGACCCTAAGGTATGAGATCGTTGCTGCAGTCGCTTTCTCTGGGGATGGACTGGCTAACATGGGTAGGATATGACTCAAAAACGACTTAAATTTGAGAACTTTGACAGCACTTTCGTCACTCATGGTATCGACGTCATCTCGGACCCTCAAAGACCAGAGGCAGTCTACATCTTTGCCGTCAACCACGTCCCTCATCCTGACTATTTGGCCACCAGAATCGGTGGCCAGACTAAGCAGAAAGTCGTTCAGAAGTCTTTATCACGCGTAGAGATCTTCTATCACATCCTGGGGTCATCCACTATCAGGCATGTGCGCACCGTCATTCACCCGCTGATAAAGAATCCCAACGATCTCTTTGCTAAAGATCCGTACTCATTCTATGTCACAAATGACCACTATTACTCCGAAGGTCTTGGAAGAACGATTGAGGATATCTTACCCGTCACATCTTGGACCACCACTATCCACGTTCGCGTCGAGGAGATGTCCGTCCTTGCCCCCACTGATGGAATCAAGGCGGAAGTTGCTCTATCGGGGCTTCGAAACAACAACGGCTTGGGTCACGGTCGAAAGCCCGAAGAGATTATTGTCGAAAATTGTGCCGGTGGGGAGATCCATCTCGCTCAGCTCTCTTCGAACCCCAAGAACACCAGCATCAGCTTCACGGAGACCATCCAGGTGGACACGTATATCGACAACCCTTCATGGTTTGAAGACCCTTATCGGTCTGAAATTCTAGACACTAGCGGCTTCGTTCTGGCGGGTGTGTCGCGGCCGGTTGAGATTCTGAAGCAGGCCAGCGCAGCAAAGCCACGGATCGGCTCGACCGTGTGGTACGTTAAGCCAACTGCGGGCGTTAGCGGTGGGTATGAGAAGCGTATCTTGTTCGAAGATGATGGGACGAGAATCAGCTCGGCCGCAACCGCGGTATTGGTTGCTATCGACCCAAGCCAAGAAAAGGGTGAGCGCAAAGCGTGGCTCTTCATCACAGGGTTCATGTCTAGCAGTGTCATTGCCGTCAAAGTGGACCTCTAAAGGCCTGATGGGCGACATTTGAACCTTTGCCTATATGGAATGTAAATTTAATGCGGCCAACGGATATCTCGTAGAGCTCGAATCGGTTTAAATGCCTACGGCCCAGTCGGATGGGTATTTTAGTCGTGGCTTCAAAACCGTTCATCCGAGGACATATTCCCGTGGAGCTACAGTCAAAGAGTCATACTCAATGGCATGATTAAATTTCAGTTTATGCAACCAACTGACTTTTCCATGACCTTACAGCGCACGATTGACTCAATAGCATATTTCCAAACTTAAGATATCCTTCCCGCTGTTATTATGTTTATGGAGAAAGAATCATTGGCGCCTCATAGAATAGGAGTCTCCAGCACGATAGACATCCTGGATGAATCTGTCTGCGTCACTAATGATCCTGATGGCCTGGTTGACGCTCGGAGATGTAGGCTCGCCCATGACTCCCTGCCAGCCCTGCAAGAGCTGTCTTAAGTGGTCACCAGCACTGAGAACTTCAGGCCCGATCATGTCTTTTAGAGCCGGGATACGGCAGGCCGCAAGCAGAACAAGCATTGCGCCGGCCATACTGCCAATCACATGTCAGTAGGGATCGCTTGCCCTCCGTATTGAGGATCCATCACTTACGAAAGCGAGCAAATCCAGGTATCAACCAAGACCGTCTGACCAAAACCCCTCAAGTTGAGAATATGAAGTAAGCACGCATCTAAGCAAGCTTTGCAGTTTTTTAGAGCATCTTGACTGACGAGAAGTTCAGAGCTGGCTCCATTTCCACCAGCCATGCCACTCAGCATCCACATGAGATACGGCCGGTAAATCACGCTCCTGCAGGTAAGATACCTCTGCCGTAGGAAACCGCCGTGTTCTGTCGCCGTGCTCTGGCTGTTGCCTAGCTCATTGAACCCAACACTGAAGGCAAAGGCCGGCGGCAGAACCTCGCGCCACTCGTCGAGCTGGTGGTTAAGCTCGGCAACGACGTAGGGGAAGCGCGCGTGATCAAGAGCGGCGCCAGTGCCACGGGCGTAGAGTAGTTGATGAACCCTATTTAAGAGACGGCGCATCGATATACAAGCAAGGAAGTACATAGAGGACTGCTCTTCCACCTGGGGATCCTGGTGGGTATTGTACTCCCCTGGAAGAGGAGTTGACGACTCAATGCGTGCAATACCGGACTGAGGAAGCCCGGAGAGCTCGGCGAGATAATCACTTGAGTAGTATCAGTTGTAAACTCGTTGCTATACTTGGATGCGGGGTTTGTCACCTCTCAAGGATGTAGCAAGACCAAAAGATCCTGCGAATTCGTTCCTGGTCTTCGGCCGATTCGGACTCAGGAGGGTAGGAGAGCAGCAGAAGGCATTTGGCAGATGCAGCGTTGATATATTCCCAGGCTTGTAACGGCCGCCGAAGGAAGGCGAAGTACATTCTACAAATCGAGTTAGCGAGGTTGGTTTCATGGAGGGATATTACTTACGCCGTGAAGAACAAGCAGTGCGTGGCTATGCTCCCGACGTTGGTGTGAACAACATGGAGCTTCTTCAGCACGCTGTCGAAATACATGTCGCCCATGGCCTTCCTCGCCGCCCTCCGCTTCCGTTCCTCCTCACTCAGCATCGCTCCGCTTGTTAATCCTGCGGTGACTTGACCGACGCATCCCAAAGCCATGGTTAAAAGAGCCAAGCACACGAGAATACTATCTTCTTCGGGGATGCCGTCTGAGATAAGGTTACGGACCTGGTCAAGTTGGCCGCGAGACATGGTTGGATACCAAAAGTTGATGGTGTGCTCGAACGACTCGACGATGCCCTCGATGTCCTCTGACGTCACATACGGATACATGCTCGTGGACCGCGTCTTCACTCCCGGCCGCGACTGTTCGAGGTGGAAGATGGGAACGTACCCGTCCCTCATGATCGAATAGGCATCGAAGTGAGGCCATTGCAGAACCGACTCGGTAGTGCTCGTGTGCATGGAATCAAGCACAGCATTCTCAAAGTTGTTCTGATACTGCGTCTCAGAGATGGGCGTGCGTTGCGGATGGTGAATCTCGTTGAGTGGAGATCCGGAAAAGGACCCCCGCGATGCGGACCGGAGAGCCGGAGACACCACGGACGGACGGTGCTCGGCAAAGGGCGGTGCTCCCTTGAAGGCTCCATCGTGAGACAGGTTCGGTGAAAAGTGGAACGCGGAGGAGGCGGGACTGACGATGGTGGCCTTTATTTCGTGGAGAAACTTCTCCACCCTCAGTACGCCCTCGAGGATGAGGTCGCTTTTCCCGCGCCTGATGACGTACAGCACATGAACGGTCAGACTTTATGCTCCCGTCTCTTTTCCGTTGCTTCCACAAAGGATTGGGAGTCGGCGATACGCCGGGGATCACGGCGCCGTGGGGCAACCGAGCAAAACTTACGAGTTAGCCTCGGATCCATAGGTGCATTCTTGGTGCGATGCAGAGCAGGATGCGCATGGCGTGTTGCCGTTGCATCTGGATAGGGCGTTGCGTTAATCTTCACGCGGTCCCGAGAGTCCGGAACAGTCTGGACCTAGTCGTCTTAGTCGCACGTACCTGATCTTCCTGGCTCGGCAGGTATCGCACTGTAAAACCGGGACGTCAGTACATATGAGCTTCCTGATGCTCGGCTAGGTGCCGACCAGGGCAAGCTCCATAGCATCTCACGGAAGCATAAGATGCTGATGCCCACTAAGGGAAGATCTGCGGGACCAAATATGAAAAGCGATCGAGCGCGGGGCCAGCCAAGGTTGAACGGATCATCGTGAAAGACACTGTTGGTGGTGTTCCAGTACCCAAGTCTGCGCGACATGAGACATCTCCAATTCCCCAAACAATGATTCATGATGGCCTGATGCGCAATTGCCACAACCCAACCAACAATGCTTGCTCAAGAGACTCTAAAAACGCAATTGACTCACAGCATGGCTCGTCCTCAACCTCTTTCTGGACGGCTCATTGATCGTGTCACTGTCCATCGTCTCCATTGAAGCCGCTGGGCGGCATGGCGTAGCAGCAGCCCGGTTCCGCCGTGAAGGGAACTTTCGATCCGAAGCGGACCGAGAGGGGAAAGGGAAAGACAGAGCTTGGGGGCCGTGTGAGAGGAGAAAAAAAGAATGGACGCACAAGGGGGGGCGAAAGAAGAATCCTGGCAGAAGGACGTGCATATATGCACCCACGTGTGGTGCGGGGGAGGACAAGAAACTGTGGAGAAGGGTGTGGGTAGGAAGAATTGGAGAAACAGGACGGGCTTGGCCCAGAAAGGAGACACCGGGCGACACGGTTGGAAATTACATTGTTTGGGTCCAAGGATCTCGACCTTCAGTGGTTCGCTTCGCGCAGCCCCAGATGAGTTGACATGGGGGTGTCGCTCCGTCGCCGGGGAAATCCCAGGGCATGTCTTCTTTCAAGGCATTGCGGGCGGCGTCAAGACTTGAGAAATTGGAGAACCACGTGTGAGAGACTGATTGTAACGCCTGCTGGGCATTTTTGGTGGATGGAATATAAACGAACGTTCCCCTTCAGCCATGAGAACTCAGATGGTTGGCGTTATTCGTCATGTTGGCCTGATGTCCTATAGAGTATGGTCACTCGTGCAGCAAAGGCGTGCCGCTCCAATCATGGCAGTTACGGTAACGCTTCCCCGCCCACTTGCCAGGCTTACCTAAAGCTCTGCCTCGGCTGATGCATCATATTCCGTTCACGAAGAATATATTTGCTTGTGGAATGGTTGGATGGCAGTTTGTGTCACTCGTTTGACCTGGGGGATTATTACTGAAGAGCGCAAAAGCAGGTGAACCCGGCCCGGTCTCGCCCCATTATTGCCGCTAAATACCACCTGGTACTGGAACTTATCTACACGGTCCACTTCTCATCCTGACCAACCTGCATCGTGTTCAAGACGGTCTCAGCCGACCTGGGCTCCAAGCTCTTCTTGACAGGGTTCTTTGCGCTGAACACCTCCTCCAACTCCTCAAGAGTACGGTCCTTGGTCTCAGGGAAATAGAAGTACTTTGATTGTGTTAGCACGCCTCACACGCGTTGGATAATGACTGGCAACTGACAATAACGACAGCCTCGAAGAGGTCCCAGAAGATGAAGACAATGTAGAAGTAGTACTTGATGTTGAGGAAGGCCGGTCCACTGGCGTACTGGATGATGGTGCTGCCCACAGCGCTGGCGAAGTTACCGACCGCGGTGCCCTTGGCACGAGTGGCGGTGTTGAGGGTCTCAGCGATGTACATGCTCTGAAGAGGCGTCCAACCAAAGCTGAAGACGATGCCAAAGATGTAGATGAATGCAATGGTAGAGTTGGCAGCAGCAACATTGCTAGTGTCATCTGTTGCCAACTTCGAGGTTCCGGTGATAATGGCGAAACAGCAAGAGCAGAAAATGATAGAGTAGATCAAAAGTGGCCTGCGACCGACGACATCCGTCATGCGGGCGCCGACAAGGGAAGCCCCGAAGCACAGAATGGGGTTGATTGCATTCAGAGCCAGAACACGCTTCTCATCGGTGATGCCAGCGTTCTTAAGCAGAGCAGTCATGTAGTAACTGCTGAGCGAGTTTCCACTCACCTGACCGAAGACAGCCATGCCGAGCACGCAAATGAGTCTGCGGCGGGCAGAGTGGGTGTTCCACAGCTCGCGGTAGTCCCACCACGACTTATCCGAAGCGTCGATACTGATTTGGGATACCATTTCCTTCAGCTGGAGCTGGACGATGGGATGATCCACAGAGCCTTCTCCATGGTATTTGGCGAGGATGCGGGCGGCTTCATCGTGCTTGTCGTTGGCCATGAGCCATCGAGGGGATTCGGGGATGAAGAAGACGCCGATGCAGACGATACCGGACGTGACCCTGGATTTAGAGTAAGGTTAGCAATTACGACATCTACAAATGATAACGGTATGACACGGAAAAACGGCGCTTCGACAAACGAGTAACCTTACATCTGCAGCCAAATCGGTAACCGCCAGCCATCAATATTGTCGATGTAAGAACAACCATAAACAACCCATGACGCAATGATACTCCCGATGTACCATGTGCAGTTGTAAACACCGGTGATGGTGCCTCTCCATGCCGGGTGCGCCATCTCAGAGACCTAAGAGCCGCCAGTATTCAGTATTGTTCTTATTGCAATTTTCAAAATCGGAGACCGGAAATCTTACGTAGGTCGGGGCTGAGACACAGCAGAAGCTGACGCCAAATCCGAGGACAAATCGCCCGGCAAGGAACTGCTCGGAACTGTAAAGAAAGAAGGTGAATCGGTTGTCGAAGTAACGCCTGGAAAAGTTTCTCACCTCTTCGTCGGGGCCTGGATGCAAGTGCCAATGATGACGATCGCAGCACCGATGAACATACCCCATCGGCGACCAAGGTAATCGTTTGCGGGTCCGGTGAAGAAAACGGCTGCAACACTTCCAATATTGTACATGGCAAAGATAATACCAGTGCTTTCGTCCACGGTTTCCCTTCAAGGTCGCGTTGATTGTCAGAAATGCATTTGCAAAACTGAATTTACTCACTTATTGAAGTATCTCATATAAGACTTCATTCCGTTAAGCCCTCCCATCTATAATAGTTCCATGTGAATAGATGGAAGGGACAAAGGGATAGAGTTGCCCACTAACAAGAGAACCATCATAGCCATTAAGCGCTCCATTGAGGTAGGCTGGGAAGTAAGAGTCAGCATCCGCGTCCGAGAGATTACCCATGAACCGCAGCACGTACCGATAAATAGAATACCATAGAGCCGGAACATGGACGGCGTCCATGGCGAGTAGGAGCCTTCTTGGGTCTCATGGGCAATTTGAACGGCCGTGTCGACCTCCGGAGCGTCGACACGGCGCTCCTCAGCGTGACCACCGATAGCGGGGTCGGACTTCTCGGTGGACATGGCGTAAGAGAGCTGCACACAACGGCACGACAGCTCGAACCAAAGTGGATCAAGGGGTCAGGAACTGTGGAACGGTGGAGAGATCGAAGCCTTGGATGGGTTCCATCGATGGAGACGAAAGAATGGAGAGGTGATAACGCCGCCCTCTTAAATGTTCTGACCGCAGAACCCCCGGCCCATCACAGGACGAGCTATCCCCCGCATTTGGGCCATCAGAACATTTAAACAAGCGGCACAGATTGCAGAAAAGAAGAAGAAACCTGGGGTGACATGACCGGTTGGCCAACGGTGAGCCAACGACGTGGGCTCGCTTGCAGTTTTCAGCCAACATCAACCGGGGTCTAGACATGTTCAACCTGGGGTAGCAGACACACAGCACTTCCCGCCTTTCCAAGAGGGGCGCGTCGAGAGAAGTGTGAGTTTAGAAAGCAGGGAAGAGATTGGATAGGTATGTAAGACGTTACAACGGCCTCGAGCCCAGATAGGGGGTGCGGGGCCGGCCCCGACTTCCCCGGACCCAATCAGAGTCACATGGAATCGGACGAGACTAGACCCCTTCTGTCGCTGTGGTGCGGAGTTGCTGCGACGTGAAGTTCAAGAGAGCAGGGATCATCTCGGGGTCGTCCTACACCGATGCCACCTGACTCGAAGCTACCCCGAGGAAACCCCAGTGTTTGCCCCACGTTCGCTCGTCATATGGTGGGACAATTTGGCTTCACGAGAAAACGGGAGCCAGCTCGCAGATGGGATTGTCTGGCGTTTGCCTCGGTGTTGCGCCCGACACGTAACTTCACGTGGAGCATTGAGCGCAAATAAATAACGACTAGACCTTGGTAGCTGACTATTTGCTCAACTTAATTTCTCTGCTTCTCTCTCCCTCCCCGTCAATCTTTCCCCCTTTCCCCTCCTCAACTCCAGTTTGTGTCTCCGTCCATTTTTGCCCTTCCCCCGTATCGTCACGATGGCCCCTCAAAGCTTGCCCCTCCAGGCAAAGGAGGGAGTTCACGATTATGAAAACCCCTCCGTTTTCCGACGCAACACCTTGCCTGCTCGATCATACTTCATCCCTGAGACGTCGCTGCTGCTCAATGGTGTTTGGGACTTCCATATGGCCGGGACCCCTGAGGAGGCGCCTTTGCCGGAAGACAAGGGCGACGAATGGGGCACCATCAACGTTCCTGGCCACTGGCAGCTTCAGGGACACGGATACCCGTGGTACACCAACACCCAGTTTCCCATTCCCGTGAGCCCACCGTACGTGCCCAGCGAGAACCCTACGGGTACCTACAGACGTACATTCTACGTCCCCTCGACGTGGGACGAAAAGTCGCAATTGCGCCTGAGGTTCGACGGCGTCGACTCTGCTTACCACATCTGGGTCAATGGCGTGCTCATTGGCTTTGCTCAAGGATCGCGAAACGCGTCCGAGTTTGATGTCACAAGCATCTTGAAAAAGGACGGCCCAAATGAGCTCTTTGTCAGAGTCTATCAGTGGTCTGACGCAACCTACATTGAGGACCAGGATCAATGGTGGCTGTCTGGTGAGTGACAACCAACATCTGCCTGATGGAAATCTTCTTTTAACCACTTAAATGCAGGTATCTTCCGCGACGTCACACTCCTTGCTGTCCCCGAGGCCACTAGAATCGAGGATTGGTTCCTTCGCACCGACTTGGACGAGAAGTACACAGATGCCACCCTCCTCGCGACCGTCGACGTCAAGACTTCCGAAAAGGGCACTGTCAAGCTCACTCTCAGCGAGCTGGGCAAAAATGGCGGCGCTGTCATCGCCACCAAAGAGGCAGAGGTTAGCGCTGACGACACGAAGGTCGACATCAGCATTCCTGTTACAAACCCTAAGAAGTGGACCGCCGAGACCCCCTACCTGTACCGCGTCGACATCACTCTCGGTTCTCATTCTATCTACCAGAACATTGGCTTCCGCAAGGTTGAGCTCAAGAATGGCCTTATCTCCGTTAACGGTGTGCCTATTCGCATAAGAGGTGTGAACAGACACGAGCACCACGCTCACTTCGGCCGTGCTGTACCTCTCGAGTACGCCAAGCGCGACCTCCTCATCATGAAGAACCACAACATCAACTCCCTGCGATGCTCGCACTACCCTCCCCACCCCCGTCTTTTCGAGCTCGCCGACGAGCTCGGTCTGTGGGTCATGGACGAGGCCGACCTTGAGTGCCATGGCTTCTACGACGCGATAGCCCGCCCGCAAGATGTAAACGAAGCGGCGGATTACGAAGAGCGTAAGGCCGTGACCTTCCCTTTGGCCGGCAAATACACCAGTGAGAACCCCGAGTGGCGTGAGGCCTACCTCGACCGTATGGTTCAGCTGGTCCAGCGTGACAAGAACCATACGAGTATCATCATGTGGTCGCTCGGTAACGAAGCCTTCTACGGCGAGAATCACAAGGCCATGTATGAGTACGCCAGGAACTTCGACTCTGGCCGCCCAATCCACTACGAGGGTGATGTAAAAGCCGAGACTGCGGACATGTACTCTTACATGTACCCTCCTATTGACCGTCTGAGTAAGCTGGTCGAGACAGAGGGTGTTAAGGAGGACGGCAGCTTCGACAAGCCCGTTGTTCTCTGCGAATACGGTCACGCCATGGGCAACGGCCCCGGTGGTCTCGACGATTACATTGAGATCTTTGAGAAATACCCTCGTCTTCAGGGTGGTTACATTTGGGAGTGGGCAAACCACGGTATCTGGAAGGAGGATGCTGATGGTAAGGGCTACTACGCCTATGGAGGAGACTTTGGCGAGCGTCCTCATGATGGCACGTTCGTCATGGACGGTCTCCTTCACAGCACCCATGACCCTACACCTGGCTTGATTGAGCTCAAGAAAGCCTATCAACCTCTCCAGCTGTCCATCGATGGCAACCAGCTGGTGATTAAGAACAAGTACGACTTTGTCGGTGTCGACCACCTTACTTCCACCTACAAGGTTGAGGAGCTGGGCGAGAAGTGAGTCCACCTATCGTTAAAACGCATTTAGTGACGAGGATACTGAACAATGACTGAAACAGCTCCTCCCTTCTCGCCGCCGGTAACCTCGACATCCCTACGATCGCCGCTGGCGAAATCGTCAAAGTTGACCTCCCCTCAAACCTCGCTAACATTAAGTCCGAGAAGGAGGTATTCCTCACTGTAACCTTCGGCCTTAAGGAGTCTACCAACTGGGCTGAGCCCGCTCACGAGATCGCCTGGATCCAACACAAGCTCTCCGGCGTGGCTGCGGCTCCCAAGCTGACCACCAGCACCCTCACGTCCAAGCTGCAGGTCGAAAAGTCCCGCGCCAAGGCTATTGTTTCTGGCTCCGACTTCGCTATCGCTTTCGACACTGCCCGCGGCTACATCACCTCCTGGACCGCTGCTGGCGTCCCTCTCCTTGAGAAGGACGCTTCTACCGGTGCTGCTATCGTCCCCAACTTTTGGCGTGCCCCCACCGACAACGACAACCCTAACGATGCGCCGTACTGGGTTCGCTTCGGTGTCAATGCCTTTGAAAGCCAGCTCCGTTCACTCAAGATTAACGAGTCTGCCGATAAGGTTGAGGTCATTACCAGCACCTACTTGTCTCCCCGTGTTCTTGACTGGGGATGGGAAACCATTACCACATACACCATTGACGCCACTGGTCGACTTACGATTGCAGTTGACCTGAAGCCCCGCGGCATCAAGCCTACACACATCCCCCGTGTGGGTCTGAACCTGCGTCTTCCCAAGTCGCTCAACAACGTCAAGTACCTCGCCCTCGGCCCTGGCGAGTCCTACCCGGACAAGAAGTCTAGCCAGCACCTGGGTGTCTTTAGCGCCACGGTGCCGGAGCTGCACCAACACTATGAGGTTCCCCAGGAGGGCGGCAACCACTTGGAGACCCGCTACGTCAAACTAACCGAGGACCACGGCCGCGGTCTTCGTGCCACGCCGGCTGATGCTGCTGTCTGGTCCGAGGAAGAGTGGCGCCAGTTCAGCTTCCAAGTCAGCCGGTACACTTCAGAAACGGTGCAAAAGGCCGCGCATCCATGTGACCTCATCGAGGAGGATGCGACGCTACTTCGTTTGGATGCTCGCGTTGCCGGTGTTGGCACCGCCGCTTGCGGTCCCAACGTCCGTGAGGACCTGAAGGTGCATGTCGGAGAGTTCAAGTTTGGGTTCGTGCTTGAGCGGGTTGGATTCTGATGATTAAAGCGCATTTAGTGTGGAGCAAAAGGCGAATGAACTAGGCAAGGATTGCAATCGACTAGAGCTTGAAATGGCATGAATGATTATGACAACCTTGTTCAGGACACATTCGTTATCTAAGGTGAATCAGGGGGAAAATGATTTCGGCAACCCCGATGGCTACGGGCTCGACAGGTGGAACCATTAATATGTTGTAAAATCTTTTGACAAATCAAAAGCGGCCGGTTGGCCCAATGGCAAGGCGTCTGACTACGATTTATCGTGCCATCAGGAGATTCTGGGTTCGACCCCCAGGCTGGTCACATTTTTGCAACTCACACTTACTGTCTAGTAAATGTTGCTTCGACATCTGGGACAGCTGTTGTATATTTTGTTCTAAGATAGATAGTATTGCCAGCCTTGTGAGCCTTCTCAAAGATCTGAACTACTGGAGTGTACCCAAGGCGGAATAAAAAGTTCCAGAGGTCTTTAGCTCTAACGCCTTGTCAGAACTCTGAAGAGCCCGCCAGAACATTCCTTAGCGTTTTTGAATCAATTTTAGACTGAGTAGAGAGGGCCTGGATTGTTGACTGTGTTCAGTATTAACGTGTGGTCTAGCTCAGTTGCCTTCTTGTAATTAACTTTATTAAGTCTGCTTACATATTGCCCTAGCCTCCGAAACCAGGTCCTCGTTTCTACGAAGGCATAACGTAACACGCTGTTCGACTCGACAAACGCTTAGCGCTGCCTAGGCGCGCGATTCGATCTATAATTTTGACGACATCGACCCTCATAACAAACCAAGCAGTAGAGGGCACTGTAGTAATGCGATCTTCGCTCGCGAATGGCCGCTTTGACTGACATACTCGGTCACAGTTATTGCAACATCGCAATCCTGGATCTCCTTCCAGAAAGCCGCCCCGCACTCCAGCTCACTCTACTGTATCCGCTAACTGTCTCCGAGTTGCCAAATCTCGCTGTCTGAGCATGGGCAGATTCAGAACATGGTTTTCAGCAAGTCACTCATTAATTCTTACTACTTTATGACGAATTTGATATACTCGTGACAACGCAGAGTCTGAACAGAACGTTAACAGCAGCTGGCTTGTAGTTGAAAGATGCACGCCGTGTTGCCATAGACTAGAATATAGACCTTCAAGACCTCCACTTATACAAATAATATGCTTTTCGCTTCTACCACCTAGTCTACATTGATGATCCGGATATAACTAGCGTGCTAGGTTTCGGCTCGATGTTCGCCCTGAAGATCAAGCCAGTACACATTGATCGACTACGCCGTGAACGGAGGTACTAGATCCTATCAGTGTATACACAAAATAGCGTCACTTCGCACTTATATTTCAGGGATGGCCTGATGCCACCGTGTTTTGAAGTTTCCATTGACTGCTGCCTCTGCGGCAGATGACCCTAACCAAAACCCGTTCTCGTTATGTGCAATGCTTCCTTCTGTAATTCGGGTCCGATCGATTAATCACCTGTGTGTCAAGGCTGGGGTAAAGCTACTTTATCTCCCACCCTGCTTGTCGGATTTAAATCCAATCGAGGAGTAATGTGCGAAGCAAAAGCTATTCATTAGATGGAATTGGATGAGTTTTCTATAGCTTCCCCGCCAAGACTTTAAGGCATCATGAAAGTAGTATAAAGATACCATGATGCGAGGAAATCAATTGGTGAGGGTGGCTTTCAAAATGTCTAGCTGTTTTTGAAAGAACACTATGAGTAACAGCACGGCATTTTACATACTAAGCAAAGACCCTGTTACTAAACAACTATACGTCGCTCCGCCTGATAGAATGAAAAACTGGAGTCCAACGCCCCATTGGCAGGACACAATTGGAACGAATAGAGGTCGCAGAGACCAACAAACGCGAAGTGCCCTCTTTCAGCCGCAGAATGAGCGGTGTCCTGAAATTTCGAATCAAAACGACTACATAATTGTGATAAATATGGCTGACCGTTCGAGAAGTTATAAACAATTTCAACCCATCTGTGATTTGCAAGAGCGGTCGTGGCGATATCGTCCATCTTGTGCCCCAGCATGACAACAAAGGTTGGACGAAAGGCCTTCCACTAGCTCCGTTAGATCCAACCTTGACCTCTCGTCCACTATTTCAAACAGCGTCCGAGTATTGCCCCCTGGACTCTGGCCAAAGCTTCTCCTACGCATCTTGGAAGCCCGCTAGAGATCGTCCCAACATGGCCCTCAGCGCTTACAGGAGGCATAGTTCCCTGAGCTTTCACATTTCACGAACGACGATGGGTGCAGCCATCACAGTGTCAGCAAGGTCGTTTTCTGCGCTCTGCGGTTGCCCAGGGCGACTGATGAAGGTGTTACCGACAGCAGCCGCCATAGAGGTAGGATAGATCAGGGTGGTTACGGTTCTGAAAATTGTACCCCCCGGGCTCGAGGCCCAGCCCATCTTCCGTGACGTTGTCCGCAGGCAGGTTCTCATGGGTTCTAACTCTGCACATCTTCACTAACCGCCAGTCCGGGACCCAGCTGGGAACGTTGGGTCACATGTTCATCTTCTCTTTTCAAAATAGACAGGAAGTCAACATGGCGTATGTGTCTTACAAGGTAAATGGTGGCCTGGTGGATTAGATGGCCGACCGAAGCAGTATAATCGGGCAGCAGCTTCCACGGGAACGTGGCGGTGCCTAAGAGACCGATGATGGCATAGACAAGGTCATGCGGATTCGCGGTTTTGAAGAGGACGCAGGTTCGTTGAAGCAGAGAGTAAAGTCTTTCCAGAGCGTTGTCAGAACCTCCTGCATCGTGTGAGGAAGCTCGCCTACCATCATGTCCGCATACTCCGTTGTCAAGTCCCAGAGTGCAAGCACATTCTTTACGGTTATATGGAACATAATATCCACCGCGCTGTAGTTCCTCCCTTGAGCCATGTTTTCACATTAGGGGATCACCCCATGTGAAAGAAACCTACACTGAATCGGGTGGAAGCCGAGAAGGGTTATGACAGGGCCCTGGGCAGTGGCGACCCTCACAATATCCAGCGTCGATTATTGTAGTCAAACCGAGTATTCATGGATGCTCCCCCACATGAAGACATGCGATAGATATATTACAAACCCAAATCTGGCTCTGCTGCATGATTTTCATAATCAAAGCTTAGACGGGAGATGACCCCTGAAGCGGTGAGTTTTTGCAGCACACACCATGTCATCAAGCAGCATGTGACGGCAATAGCCAAGCGCGCCTGCAAATCTTGTTAAGGGGTGTCCAAATGTTCTTGAGGTCCATAGAATTCAGGCTTTAACTACGTACCAAATCCTTTGGACACCCGTGACTCATCAATCCGTGGCATTGCATGATTCCTTCAGCTACGCCCAGAAACCAATCAGTGTCATAATTCCAGCACCGAGAACCATACAACAAAACATGTAGAGGATTTTCGAGCGTCTGCGGCTGCGATTAGGGCCAAATAGAAAGTCGCGGCCCAAAGCTCAACGAAGGCACTGTAGATTAGTAGACCGGCGGAGATGGCGTTCAATACTCCTTGCACCATCAGAGCCTGCTTGGACTTTGGCACGTGTATGGTCCACACTCCCAAACCAACGGCGATAGAAACCGGGGCCGTGAGACGGTATGCGGCACACAGGACCCACGGAAGCCAAGTGTGTTTGCCAAATGGGATGGATGACATGCGGGCGCCGATTCCAAGACCCTCGAAGGACCGATGGAATACCAAAACAGGGTAAAGTGTGGCAAATTCGGACCCTGTGACGCCGAGGTTCAGCCCGATGATGACTGAGTGCACGATGATGCCGAACTCAAGAATCAGGAATGCAGCAATCTGCTACCGAAAAGAACGCTCGGCACATTGGCTGCTTTCACTGTCAGAAGATTGGGGCTTCTCGGCATTGCTTTGCCTAAGCTGCTTGTCTTGTAGTGGATCGTCCCGGTTCCCGTCAAGTTGTTGAGCTGGTTGGTTGAAGTGCCTGTGAAAAGAGGCTCCATGGCGTTTTCGTTTTTATCCTGCCCATATCTTCGTTCAACGTAGACCTCTGCCGCGAGGTCTAGCAAGAAAATACCCAGAATCGAGGCCAGCACGATGGCGGCACACCATGAGTAGTCCCACCAGTGGCCGGACTCCCCGATGCACCTCCGCGGGCCAATCCGATTGTATGCTGGGTCGAGGAGATGGATGAAGGCTGTTGCCAAAACAACGCCGCTGCCAAAGAAGCGAGCGAAGGTGTAAGCGAAGCGTGGAGCCTTCAAGGTCTTGACTCGTTTTGATGCGAAAGGAAATACGGCCAAAGCAGTTGAAACGAATAGAATAACGAAGATAGATGAAATGCGGGCGCCGGGTGACCGTTATAATCGTTATCAGATAATGCATAGTAGCAGATGACATCTGATTTGCTGACTTCGGTCAAGTTGACAATGGGACCGAATGAAGAAGCCATTTTGAGGCTTGCTCTGCTGATGCACACGAATGATGGACAGCGCTGGAGATATAGCATCAAGCCATCATGGACACCTTCTCGGCCCTTTTATAGTGACGGTTGGACGAGAACCCGGATGGTCAGCCTAATTTTGAGACCCTCAAGATGGTGGACAACGGCCGGCAAATATTCGCCGGGAGCGGAAACGTCTTCGTCGCTCGGAACTTCGGTCGGATGCGGCTCCACCACTGGCCTGCCGCCATTGCCGTATTGCCACAATATTACGCGTTCTTCTAGATAGTAAGAAAGAGATGACTGACAGACAGAATGAATAGATTTTGTATTGCAACGTCCTACTCAGGTTTCGTCAAGGTTGCAGTTAATTCCTAATGATTGTTTTCAGTAACCTACAACAGGTTTTGTCTTGAGACTGACTCCGAGGTAAGTCATAAAGGGACAAGAATAGCAGATAGTCAGGATGGTCAATCCACTGAAGCAATGCAGAGCTTCTGGTTATGACTTTTGAACGAGATGCTGGTATGCAGGCGAAGATGGGCAACGACAAAAGTCGCAGCAACATGAAACAGCGAATGATGAAGGCATATTGAGCGGTGACGTATAACTATCGAAAATCAGCTTTAGCAGGCGAAGAAGAGTCTTTTTAAAGTTGCAGGGCCCTTCCAGAAACTACACCAGCTCAAAGAAGAAAGACCAAGCTATGCGTCTGTTAACATGAAGAGCATATAAATCAGGCCAGTACCCTACTGACCATAGCGAAGTGAGTCAAAGGAGCAATGGAAGGCCACCAACTCAGCTATTATGATGAATACAGTACTTTATATATATCGTCTCAAGAGACTAGAGATTTAAATGAAAAGGAGCTTGAAATGTTGTGCTCGGGTTCAACGTTGCGTATCACACATTGGAACAGCATTTATGTTTGCTTAGTTGATGTTGCGGGCTAGAATCGAATTGGCACTGTCGTAAAGTAAAGGTCAGTTGAGCCTTGAAAAAGAGTGTCTGTTACATTAACCTTTCTACTTCATTGAAGACGGCCATCTACTCTACACCTGATCTACGTGATAATAAGTGATCAATACCTGTAAAGAAAAGATACAACAGGATGTTCCACCGAAAGCAAGAGCAGGCTTTATGGGTCAAGAGCTTGAAGATAAATCTTCTATGGTTGTATCGCCCTCGTTGATTTGACCTACGCAATGGCATTGAAGAGGCAAAATTGAAGCTGCTGCGACTGACGAGCCACGCCCCACAGCCCCCAGGGTCGCAAAAATAAGGCGAGGCATATTGCATACTAGGACCAGTTAACCCATCTAACAATTGTGTCGCATATCGTTTTTCCTACTAGCCCATTTCCAAATGAAAACTACCGACAGGGCTGTTGGGTGCTAACTATCTGCACCTGCAGGGTACTTCTTGAATTCTAGTGCACGGTTTATTGGACTTGCATCGAGCCCGGCGCTTACATCCATGTGTGCTTCGTATCAAGCTTCTAGGCTTAGATACTTTGTTAACTGAATGGTACAAAGATTTGAGATGTCGCAGTACTGAAGATACTGAAGCGGTGTTCCAGCTGGCTGTAGGCCGCGATCTGCGCTATCCAGCAGGTGCGGCGTAATTGATACAGAGGAAGTGGATGGATTTTAAAATTAGCAAGGAAATTGTCTAAAGTTGTAAATCTTTACAAGTGGCGGAAAGCATAATGTAGCGATCAATGATCTAACCAAGTCACCAAAAACAATACGGTTTCATATAACACATGGCCCCAAAAGACCTGTGAAAAATGTTACAGTCCTTCTGCCAGCCGTTTCGGGCCTGGCGAAGGACAAAGACTGCGATGTTGCTGGGCCGGTCAAGCTGAGGAAGGGCTCTATACTCTATGGGCACATGTAGGACGTCCGTCCCGCCCTTTACACCAATAGACACAACAAAGATACCATATTTAATTGACGTACCTTACCAACTTCAATAGTAACAACATGTCTTTGCTTTGATAATTGCTACGAAATTGGTTCTCTGAATACCCTTGTGACGTAGCCCTGTGTGCCTTTTTAAGTAGCTGTAGCATCTGTAAAAAGATACGCTCTGAGGCTCAGAACAGAGTGTCCTTGTTTTCTTTTTGAATTTCAGCATATGCATTTTTTGAGTCTCGTTTCCATTTTCTGGACCTAAAAACATGTGATCTTGCTTATCATGGAATCCTGTAGGGAAGCCCCGCACAAATGCCAGTCAGACAATTGAATTCAGTTCACCGCTGTGGAGTTGGGCGTGTTAGAGGCATTGTGTTCTCTGTCAGTCTTTCTCGCCATGAAAAGTAATTTTTTCTCCAATAAATATCACCAGAACCAGCCCTCCCCCCAATCCCCCACCTTTCAACGGATACCCTTTTACTCATATATGCTTGAAACCCACACACTCTTTCTGAATCTCAATTCATCTTTCATTGTCCATACTTCCATCCTCTTGCTGTTTGAAGTGCATAGTTTTCTCCCCTTGTCATAAGTACGCAATATATCACGCCAATCAAACCACGCCGCAGCATTGTACTGTACGCGGCCAAGATGTCTCCTCACGCCGGTACGTCAGCTGACGACGATGACAACGGGACTGTCGTTGTCGACGCGAAGACGTATAATGTACCGACCAACTTGCACGCCAACTCGGAATTGACCCCGTTAATTGCTGGCGCCCCGAACCCCCCAGCCCAACCTCAGAGAGCTGGAGCCCACCACAGTAAGGTCGACATCCTCCTCAACGCCACCACCGCCGCCGTCCATGTCCCCAAGAGCAATAACCTCGATGGCATCGACGCCATCTTCTGTGCCGTCATTCTCCTCTGCGCTGGTTCTGCTGGTCTGTGGATCATTCCCGCCACCCGCCAGATTGAGGACATTGTGTGTCGGCAGCACTACGGCGTGCTGGAACTCGATGATGGCGACGCTCCTATCAACGAGGATCGGTGCAAGGAGAACGCCATCCAGAGCAAGGTCGCTATGGTCTTCGCCATCTATAGCGCGCTACAGGCCACCATCGCCGCAGCGTCTGCGGTTCCCTGGGGTATTATTGCAGATCGGGTGGGGAAGAAGATCGTTTTCTCGTTGGCTGTGCTGGGTATAATGTTAGATCAGCTCTGGTTCCTATGGGTGTGCGCATTTCCTCGGATATTCCCACTAAACGCGATGTGGTTTGGCTCTTCCCTACTAATTATCGGCGGAGGGAATCCAGTTTTGTCTGCAGTGATATTTTCTATGCTTCCTGATGTCACTACCTCAGAGCGCTTGTGTTCTGTCAACCATTTCTCTTGGAGGCTCTTCTGAACAACCTCGAGGAATCGGAAACCAACTAGACTGCCAACAGAGGCTATGGATTGATAGGCGCTACAGCCATCATCTACACAGGCATTCCAATTGCCAATGCCTTGTACTGGTATTTCCAGGAACGACTACTGTGTATGATACGCGCTCATTTAGCCGCAGCGGTTTACCGGAAGACAATTCAGGCCAAGGTCTCAACAACAGATAACTTGGCTGCCGTGACGTTGATGAGCGCCGACATTGAACGAGTTCGTATGGGACTCATGGAATTTCATGAATTTTGGGCCAATCCTATCCAGGCTGGTTTGGCCTGTTGGCTGCTTCAAAAGAAACTTGGGGCCTCATTCGCCGTACCCATTGTTGTTGTCGCCTTATGCGTTGCCAGCTCCACAGTTCTGATGCGATATATCGGGCCCCGACAACTGGCCTGGATGCAGAAGATCCAAAAGCGTATCGGTCATACGGCGAACGTTATTGGTAATATGAAGCACCTGAAAATATCAGGACTGGAAGGCCCAGTCGAGGACACCATTAATTCGCTAAGGCTAGAGGAATTAAGGGTTGGAGGCAGATTCCGGTGGTTCCTCGTCATCTTGGTGGGCATTGGTTTCACGCCTGTTCTATTGGCTCCTGTTGTCACTTTGGCTGTTACTTCTCGAAACCTGGACGTCACAACAATCTTCACCTCCGTCTCGTATTTACTTCTGCTGTCAGATCCGCTGTCGACGCTCTTTCAACTGATTCCTCAGTTGCTTGCCGCTTTCACATGCCTGCAAAGAGTCCAGTCTTTCCTGCAGACCGAATCAAGGCACGATTTTCGCGATCACGACGTAGTCATTCATCCTAAGGGCTTGAATCCGAGCAGAAGACTTTCACCAGTTGCCAAGATAATCAACGGAAATTCTGGCTGGAATGAGGAGACGGTTGTCCTGAAAAACATCAACGTCGTGATTCCTCCGGGCCTAACCATGGTAATCGGCCCAGTTGCTTCCGGAAAATCCACTTTCTGCAAAGCATTACTCGGCGAAACCCCCATTGCGCAGGGTCAAATCGTTATGAGCATTAACTGCCTCGCTGTTGGTTATTGCGAACAAGTTCCATTCCTACGGAACGCGTCTATAAGGGACAACATAGTTGGTTACTCAACGGCCGTGGACGAGTCAAGATACGCAGCCGTCATCGAGGCTACCATGCTTGCCCAAGACCTTCACCTGTTCCCCCGGGGTGACCGAACAAAGGTGGGCAGCGATGGGGTTAGTCTGAGTGGAGGACAGAAACAGAGAGTCTCCATTGCCAGAGCTCTTTATGGGCAATACGACCTCCTTGTTTTTGATGATGTCTTAAGCGCCCTCGATGCCGATACACAGCAGCACGTCTTTCACCGCATATTTGGTCTCAATGGAATGCTCAAAGCAAGAACTGCGAACGCTGTTCTCTGTACTAATTCTACGCGGTATCTCCAGTCAGCTGATCATATCATCGCGCTGGCCGCTGATGGCACTATTGCGGGAAAAGGCAGTTTTGATCGTATTATGCCAGCGGTCAAGAAACCCTCCACAGTATAGTAGGACCATTTGGTCCAGACAGCAGCTCAGATCCCAATAAATCAAGTGCATCGGCACCAACTACAGGAAATGATACTTCAACACCTGGCAACAGTTCTACAGCATCTGAAGATCGGCAAAATACCAAAGATGCCACACGCATTATGGGCGATGCTGCAGTGTTTGGGTTCTACTGCCGAAACATCGGGACGCTTTTGATGCTCACCTTCGCTGGTTTCGGCATCATTTTCGGCTTTTTCTACAATTTTCCTACCATTTGGCTCAAATATTGGAGTGAAGACGTATCCTCCACGAACTCGGTACATTCCACATCATTCTACGTCGGCCTTTACGCTCTATTTCAATGCTCGGCATTAGGCTCTCTAATCGTGGAGGTTATTCTTGGTTTTCTTATTATAATCAGGGTTTCTGGAGCGAACTTACACAAAGCGGCCCTTTGAGCAGTCTTTGCAGCACCCCTGCGCTACTTCACGACAACAGATACAGGAGTGGTGACCAATTTGCTTTCGCAAGACATGACTCTTATAGATGGAGAGCTACCACAGGCCCTTACCAACACATCACTGCAAGTATGGGTTGGACTGGGAGCAGCTGCTGTGATTGCAACTTCATCTCCCTTCGTGATGATCTCGTATCCCTTCATCTTAGCAATTATGTATGGTATCCAGAGGTTCTACTTGCGCACTTCTCGTCAGCTGCGTCTGTTGGACTTGGAAGCAAAAGCTCCTCTCTAGTAAGTCTCAACTCCGCCAATATGGCTTTTATCGGCATTCCGCTTATATGCTATCCCCCAGCACCAACTTTATAGACACGATTCGAGGTGTGACCACCTTCCGTGCATTTGGTTGGACGGATGATGCTATGCGTCTGAACAGCTCGCTTGTGAACACTTCTCAGAAGCCTGAATACCTCTTGAGTATGGTACAGCGCTGGTTGTCATTCGTGCTAGGCATCGTTGTCGCCATGATAGCTGTGCTTGTGGTGACCCTTTCCACCCAATTGCGCTCCAATGCAGGCTTTGCCGGCGCAAGTATGGTTTCGATCATGTCCTTTGGGAGGACCTTAGCAAATCTGGTTGAAAAGTACACGTTGTTGGAGACTTCGATTGGTGCTGTGGCGAGACTCAAATCGTTTTCCGAAGACACCCCTCGTGAGGCATTGCCAGGCGAGGGCGTTATCCCGCCTGCTTCGTGGCCGGAAAAGGCATTGGTCGAAATCAAGGGAGTGTCCGCTTCCTACACGTAAGCTAATCTTCGTCATTAGCCTTGATGAAAGCAACGTTGATCCTACGATTATGTACTGACCAGCTTCGAGATATCCTCAGGACTTGACTCCAAACGAGGTTGGAAAACCCGCAGCTTCGAACAACAGTCATCTTGCTCTTCAGAATCTTACGCTTACGATTGAGCCTGGCCAAAAGGTCGCATTCTGCGGACGTACCGGCAGGTGAATATTTACGACTAAGGCTCTCAACACAGGATGACTCTGCTAACTTACACTATGAACAGTGGTAAATCATCTTTTGTCCTTCTTCTTCTACGACTCCTAGATCCTCTACCCTCCTGTTCCGGCCACATTTCCATCGATGGTCTCTCGCTCCACACTATCGACCGTGCCACTTTACGCCAACGTGTCATTGCGGTACCCCAAGATCCTGTATTCTTCCCAGATGGCATGTCTTTTAGAATGAATCTTGACCCATTCGCGTTTGCGACGGATGAAGAGTGCCAAGCGGTCCTGGAAACCGTGCGGCTTTGGGGATTGGCCCGCGATCAAGGCGGGCTCGAGGCCTCAATGAACGCCGATACTCTTAGTCAGGGTCAGAAACAACTGTTCAGCCTGGCAAGGGTGGTCTTGCGTAAGCGCGTTCGCATGCGTCAATTGCTGGCGAGTGCTGGGAATGTGTATGTGACTTCGGTTCAGCCTCTAGCTTGTATAGACGACATAGAGTTGCAGTCAACGTCGAAGACTCTTCAGGGAAGCCGCCATGGCGGCTTGCTTATCCTGGATGAGTTCAGCAGCAGTGTCGATACAGAGACGGAACAGAAGATGCAGCAGATCATATGGAACGAGTTCGAGGGTTATACCATTTTGATGATAAGCCATCGACTCGATATGGTCATGAAATTCGATAGAGTCGTGATCCTCGACTCTGGAAAGGTGGTTGAACAAGGCGTTCCACGAGAGCTGGTTGAAAAAGAGGGCAGCTGGTTCAAACGTCTATGGACAGCGGGTGGAGAACATTGAACCATAAAATGTGCTAGGCAGCGACTGACAGTGTTACAAGCCATTGTGGTGTCTACAATCCTTAACTGCCAACACGTGTATTCTTACGCGCCTATAAAGTATACAGTTAATTTTTAGCTTAGCCTTCACCTTGAAAGAGACAAACTACAGATACTATTATTTATCTTTACCTACCTTTATTATTACTCCTCTATTTTACTACTTAATTACTTTTCCTAGCTACACCATTTTATCCTTCTACTCTATTAGCATATTGTTCCTATATCTTTTACTCCTGCTGAAAGATAGCTCTGTGGTATCTATACTGCTCTACCGTCGCGCCGTGCAGCTCTATGACGCCGCCGTGTAACAAGTACGGCACCACCGTAGTCTACGCTCTCTGTTAGATCAAGAACGGCTGCTAGTAGGGCTGCGTTAACTTATGATCATTATGGTAGTAGATCATCTATAAATTTAAGTTGTAAGAGACAGTTTTCGATATCATGACTTTATGAAAGGGTGGTTGGCAGTGTCTTAACCCACAGACTTGAATAATATCTTGATATACATGTCCCGTCTGCTATGTAGGCTTAAGAGAGATATTTCTAGAAACGGTATGGAAAATTAAGATAATTTGTATGTTGTGTCAAAGTACATAACCGAAAGTGGCTTTTTACAGGTTTACAGACCTCTTAAGTACCCTACCAACATAAAGCCAGTCTCTCTCGTTCACAGCTGAGTAAAGCAATGATCACTTTATCGATATTCTAACACGTTCCAAGGGTCTTTAGATGTTTGCAATCCGTGGAGTTCATAATACGATATTTAGCCTACTAACACTCTAGAAAACGTTGGAAACACATGACTTTTCCTCTCGGAAGGTTCCATGGGAATGTGAGATTTGAACTCATCGCCATAGATCTCGATTCAACTCTTCTCTTTCACCGCAACATACGCCCACTCGACATCCTCCCACCCTGGTTTCCGTCGAATTCTCGCCAAAGTATTCTCCTGCACGCACGTCAACGGCTTCCCAACAGCCTCAGCCAGGTTATTGTTGATCGGCGGCACATCCACTCTGCCGCCTTCGGGCGTCTCGATGTCAAACCCCAACACCAGGGCGGCCAGCGCCCCCAAGATCTCGGCGTCGGCGAAGAATCGGCCGGGACACAGGTGTTTGCCGCCCCCAAAGGGATTGAAAGCGCGGTTTTGCACCCGCTCCCTTTCTCTATCGGTGGTCATGAACCGCCTTGGGTCAAAGTCATGGACGTTTGTGCCCCATGCTTCGGGGTCAAAGTTGGTAATGATGGCGGGGATTTGGATATTTGCGCCCTTCCTGAGCAGGTACGTTTGCTCGTCTGCAACTTCTCCCGGTGCTGCAGATGGTGTGTAGCTGATCAACGTGTCCTCGACGACCCTGCGCGTGCCCGTCGAGCGGTTGGTTAAGCGCATGACCTCCCTGTAGGTCGACACCAATAGTGGACAAGCTGTCTGAAACTTGGCGACCGGGAAAGTGCATCTTCGAGTCCGGTGGCGCTTGGAGCCATTTGCGTCATCGGCGGTGGTAGTGCCGTCCTGTTCCTGAATAACAACCATGGCTAGGAGCTCCTTTTGGATGTCTGCGACGAGCTCGGGGTCGCGGAAAACGTAGCACATCATCCAGAAGAGTGTCGGGATAGCGTTTGTGACGCTGACGAAGAGCATCCCAAATTCGTGGTCGGCGATGTCGTCGATGGGTAGGCCCCATTTGCGATTGACGGCCACGCGCCGCTTGATGACGGCGCTGGCATCAGTCATGTGGTCAAAATCCTCGCGGAAATACTTTCTAAGTGCTTGCTGAACTTTGGCGCGGCCGTTGTAGGCTTTCCTTGCTGTTAGAGAGGGGAACGGCTTCATGAGAAGTTGTGCCTGACCACCGTCGTAGTCCCTGACGATTCAACATATTGGTAATTGTTTTCACCAGAGGCTCTGGGAGACGCTTGCTTACCAAAGATTCTGACTCAATGTTGAATCGGCCATTAAAGAGTTCTTGTCCCCGAATAGGGAGCCCACAGTGGCCATGGTGAACGAATCTCTCAACCACAAATACAGCTTTTTGGTCTCAAAATCATTTCCAATGGCATTAATAGTTTTGGAGATTTTGTTCAAGGCGTAGGTGTTCATCTCCTGTAGATCAGGCCCGGGGGCCAGCGATCCGAAAGACCGGTGCTGGTCATCGATCCATGCGATGGAACCGTCTGTAGGTGGATGGTGGAACAAATCCATGATGTTGGGTCCCAAGCCGACCATCTTCTGTGCAAACTCTGCCATGACCGGATATAAACTCAGAGCTTTATTTTTCATGGCAACTTGGATGAGCTGAGGCGCTTTGATTATGTATATCTTCTCGGAACCGCCCATTGACATGGAGAAGATTGGCATGTTTGGATTCTCAAGGCTGTTAGATTTCCGTGACCACGAGGTCTCAATATCAGTTGCGTTGCCAATCATTATATATGCTGTCTGGTAGAGTTGGACTTTGAGGACGGGCATTTGACATACCCAAGTCGACGATAGTATTGCTGTCTTGAACCCAAAAGGCCGATAATGTGGCCAACGAGTGGTATCTTGGGCTTCAGTACTTGTGGCTCCCTTGAATCTTGTGTTTTAGATCCTAGCTGGCTTCCGCCGACGAGGAGGATGGCGGCAGCCAGGAGCAGAAGCCACCACGAATCGTAGCCATGGCCAGCGAACAAAGTCTCAGGCAAGCCGAGCAGCGGCATCTTGACGAGAATATTCTAGGGGAGACGACGGTGTAACACGCCAAGTCGAGGTGAACGTGTGAAGAGACGCGTCGTGCTCTGCAGTCTCTGGAATGTGTTGCCAGCCGAAGGACGTGCAGACGCGATGATGCTACCGCGAGAGGTGGCGGTGGGGCAATCCCAATTTGTAATACTATCAATACCCATGGCCAGAATTAAGCGAATGCGCCCCTGGTCAGGGAACACGATAAGTCGCGGTGACTTACTTATCCCTGCCTAGGAAACGTTGGTTGAATTCCAGGTCGGCTTAGTGGGCGGCCGTGTCATCGGAAGGATTCAGGAAGGATGCATCCTGCAGGCGCACTAGTCGATTCACCCCCTGTTCTTGAGCTATGGCTCCGTGTCTGTGGAAGCATAGCGGACACTGTAGTCGAATGGGAACACAGTGCACTATCCGTGTAGGTACGTGTCTTCAACGACTTGATATCGATCCTTCGAGGCAGCCAAGCGATGCTATCTAGATTAAACACCTCGTGTACCAAACAAGGGCAAACGCCCGGAATGCAATGTGCACCACCATCAGCGCTAGTAGTTGAACCCCAGGTCGCCTGCAACGGGAGTAGTACCAGTAGCTTGAGTGCATTTCCACGAAAACTGCGGTGAGATCAATTTATATGATTGTTCAGCATAGACTGTTGGACTGAGTTGCAAAGAATTGGACTGAGAGTTGCAAACATTCTGGTTTTTATTTTGTTTTTATTTTTCTTCTTTTCCCCCAATTCACCTGCAAGACGCAGGGAGCCAGCGTACTCAAAATGGTCATATCGGAGAAGATACCCCTGTCCGAGGCCTTCCCCTGGGCCACGATGCGCCGGCAAGCCAAAGCAAATCTGGCGCCTCCCACTGCCAGCTTCCAAGGGAAGACAGTTCTCTTCGTTGGTGCCACTGGCGTGATTCTCTCAGATGCCGCACGCATCATCACCAAACTCGACGTGTCGACCCTCATCCTTGCTGTCCGCAACGTCGCGAAAGGAGAGGCCTTGGCCGATGAGCTGAGACAAAAGCGTGCGGGTGGTGAAAGTCCAAAACCGACCATCAAAGTGATGGAGGTAGATCTCTTGTCTTTTGATAGTGTTAGGAGCTTTGCGGCCACCATCAACCAGATTCAGACCCGCATCGATGCTGTAGTCATGGGTTCTGCTATCATGAATGACGAGACCAGAATGACAGCAGACGGTTGGGAAGAAAGTAAGTAATGAGTGATACTGAACACAACAACAGATGCTTCAAATATTTTCCCATTGCCGATTCAATGTCCCCCCCGCCCAAAATTCAAAGCTGCTTGCTCTAACACAGTGTCAATCTAGCCCTACAGCTAATTCATCTCTCATCGGCTCTCTTGATCCTCCTCCTACTACCCAAGATGCTCGCCGACGGAGAGAGACAACCAGTGGTGGTAAGCAGCTTAACCAGCTCGGCTATTCGCTCCGCAGCCCCGATGGTCGCGCTGCCAGACGACGCCAAAGACTCGTACATGGAGCAGGTCAGCCGCGTCGAGGACGTCGCCATCCAGAAGAGTTACCAGTACGGCATTGCCAAGATCATCCACGCGAGCTGGATCAGGGAGCTTTGCAATCGCCATCTGCCGGCTGTTGAGGGAAGGGTCCACTTCCACCAGTTGGATCCGGGCGCCTGCTTCACGCCGCTCAGCTCGCACGTCTTTGTGGGTCGACTGCTGCTTTGGTTCATCGGCCGGCCCGTGGAGATGTGTGCCCGGACCGTGGTGAACTCATGCTTGCCCGTTGAAGGGTCGCATGGGAGGTTGTTGGTTGATTATGATGTCACACCGTGAGTTCTCATATTCGTCCTCACATCTAGCACAAGATATACCGTCCGCACTTGGGCAATATTGTTGAATTTTCGCTGACTACCTGGTGTTGGTCTAGATACCCTGAATTCATGGATCGGTAAGTTCTTAACCTTGTGTGCGTTCTGGTAGTGGTGTCATTTCATGCCTGGCTTTGAGGCTTTGAGTGCTGCGTGTACTGACTATTGATCTCGTTTGATAGGGAAGTTGGATTGGAACTTCAACGGCGGACATGGAGTGAGACCAGACAAATCTTGAAAGGATTGGTAACCCCTGAGGCGGAATTATATATCAACAGTTAGTTATTGGACAGTAGACCAAGTCGCTAGGGCAGTCGACGCTCTAGGATTTGAGAGATTAGTAAATGCAAAATGCAAACCCGGCTGTTGATGTCAATGCTCCGAGCCCGGAAGAACAACAAATGGTTAAACTAGTACAATCTATCTAGCCAGCTTTGTATTTCCCCATCTACCTTGGGAAATCCTCAGATTTGGCAGCGCCCTGGGATAATGCTCTTTCCCGGCTGACAGCCTCTTCAATCTGAGCCCAATATTCTTTTCTCAAAATTCCCTGGATCCAGTAATCCCCATTGGCATCGCGCCCCAATATGGTAAAGATGCTCATCAAGAAAGCAGGCGTACCTGCCGTAATCAAATGCATGTGAACACCCGTCGGCTTTGCCACCTCGCGAGTCGCTGGAGCAGCAGCAGCACCACCACCACCACCAGAAGGAGGAATCTTCGAACGCAACACATGCTCCCCCTCCCAAAGACCATCACAGCCCATCGCTCCGGTCACGGCAAGACGGGTACTGGCGTCGGCACCACCAGAAGGTAGAATCGAATGAGGAACACGCTCCTCATCCCAAAGACCGTCACAACCAATCTCGTTAACCAAGGCAGGAGAGAAGTCAACTTTGAAGAAGTCGGCCTTGGTCCAGTTAGTACACACGACCATGTGCATGCCTCCGTCACCAAACAGGGCAGGCAACCCAGGTTTACCATTGCCCTTCTTCGTCGTCGTCTTATTATTGTCGACTTGGTTTTCTTCTTGGTTTCCATGACTACGCCGCTGTAACGCCAACAGAGCCTCAACCTGCGGCCTCGTGCTGAGCTGCGCGATAGCCAGCCGCAGTGCCCCCGCGACACGACCTAAACCGGGCGGGCCGTCAGCGACAAGGTCTCGCGCGCGTAGCAGGGCCGGCACGGGGGCGATGGCGTTGCCGACGAGGGCGCCGCTCTTCGGCAAGAGCCCAGCCTGTGCCATGACGCCGCGCAGACCCATCATGTTGAGAATGGCGATTGTTTTGCTGCTCTTGGTGGGGTTGCGGACGCGCGAGGCAATAATCTTGCGTGTCCACCATGCGCACAGGACATCGCCGTCGCTTAGGAACGAAACTGGCAGAGCAGCCTCGTGCTCTTTCTTTGATGCACTGACGCGAGACATACTGCTGTTCTCGTGTTGAAGAGCCTGCAGAGCATCCTTGCGTAGTAAATCGACGTATGCGGCAGGAACACATACTGTCCGGAACTCTTCCATCGAGTTCTTGTTCAGAAATTTGTCCAGCGCCTGTCGAAGGCCGAGTGTGAGCAGTTGGAGAACCCCGAGCTGCTTGCCTACGTGCTTGTACTGCTCTGGCGGGCTGGGTGGTGTTGCACTTGTTGCTGCCGTAGCTGTCGATGGCGTCTTTCCCAACAACGCAAGTGGATCATTTTCAATTAATGGAATGACTTCACTCTGGCGGCCCTGTAGAGTAAGAGACCACGCATCCAGCAGGTCCTTGAGCCCCATGGCATCCCACATGATATGCGAGAAGCCCAGTGACACCAGCGTGGCGTCCTTGAATGTGGTGATTTGCAAGCCAATCATGGGCTTGTCTTGGTAGAGGTAGTCCTCGAAGCAGGTTGGATCGCCTGGCTGGCGCATCAAGGGGGAAAAGTCAACACCTTGTCCTGGCTCCACCATCCATGGACCACAGTCACGAACAGCATCACTTGAGGCAGACGACGACGATGACGAGGATAATGAAGATGCTGCCGCCTCAGGCTTGCTGCGAAGACGAGATGCCAACGGGTGCTGCTTGATGCTGATGTCGTTGTGCCGTTTGTGATGATAGCTAATCGCCGGCCGCTGCTCCGTGTACGTTTCAGGGACATGCCAGTACAGTTTTCCGCTTGACTGTGTTTCTTGGTCTCAGTCAAAGGCGTTGCAATAGAGATATGACCCTGCAATTTTCAGGATCCGGTTGAGGCACTCACATCCAACCTCACTCTCGCACCCAGTCTGCGCCAACCGTCTCGGCGGTCGAGCAGTTTCTCCAGAGCTCCCCGCAGCTTTGAGGCGTCGAGCTTGTGGTCGAAACGCCACATAACGTTGAGGACAGCATCACGAGAGTAGTGGTCCCAATAGGCGACTGGGATGACTTTATCGGTCAGCACAGCAGGCGGAGCTAAGCGAGCCACTTTGCGTCGGAAAAGGGACATTTTCAGTTACTTTGGCAGCCTACGAAGGCCACAATGAGTGAAAAGAATACCGTCCGTCACGAAGGGGAAAACTTACATAGATGGGATGTTGACGGCCTCTTGATCACCTGCGATAGTCGCAGCGGAGCACTGGGCTACAGTTGCAATTCAGTCCCCAAAACTGTAGACTAGGCAGGGTCTTTAGCGGCCGCCTACCAGATGTACCAATGAAAAATGTCTATGGGTTAGCGGACCTAGGGACACGGGGCGAAGGATCTTGCCGCCTTGTCAGCGGCCCGGGTTGATTCTTCTTGCAGAATCATCGGACCCGCCTGTAAGGGTCCAGTGTAAGTATACCGTGCGAATTCGAAAATTGCTTTGATGACCCTGCGATAAAAGCCTGTGTCGAGCGAAGGATTTGACCCTTGCCACTTGGCAGTGCAACGTGAACAGATGCTCAGTTCCTATCTAAGGACATGTAGTATTTACGCCGCACCCGCGCTCGGCAGATGTGACCCGAGGCCATGTAAGAGAGTCCAGACCACGAGCCAAGCACTAGGTAATTAATGAGTCTTCCAAAAGAGGGACAAGACGCATGGCACTGAAGACAAGTTGTGTTAACCGGCTAGGTGGAAGTCACACGGCCGTCTCTCCGATCCATCAGGTTCACAATGGTGAAGCCAGGCCCCAGCACAAAGATGCATGCAATATCCCGAAAGACCAGCCTCCCGGTAGACCCAGCGTTCCAGTTCACCAAGGCCGGAAACTGGAGAAACATGACCCAGGCCAGAGCTGCCACATTACCAACATAATAATCGTATCTGAGGAAATTGAACGCCCCATCTGCCATGCCATTAATTTGCATCTTCCTGTCCCATCTCGGGGGCAGGAAAAATGTGCCGGGCCGTATGTGTGAAGGTTGTGAGCTCGCCGAGTCTTCGGGCCAGCCGGTGGCAGCTAGCACGATGGGCACGAGGCCTAGAATGTGTATCAGAGCGGATGCCGTTGCAACGACTTTGTACACTCGTCGTCTAGCCGATCGACTACTGTTGAGGCGTTTGTCCTTCATCTCGGGCTCTTCCTGTTGCTGTCCTGATCCTGTCTCAATCCATTTCGTAGCAAGTATTTGTATTACGGCCATCCACGCCGGGAAGTTTTGCCAGACAGCGACCGCGACCTGCCTCGACTGACTGGAATGGAAACGATTCGACAAGCACATTGCCACCGAAGGGAACACAAGCCCGACCAGAACCGAGACGGGAACAGCTTGGATGGCAGCCGAGGTCGGGACCATCTTTGCATTACTGGTGGCTGGGCGGGACAGCAGGTGCACGTAGCAGTACAGCGGCATGATGATAAAGTACCCAGCATACTGTATCGCAAGACCCCACAGGGCAAACAGGACTAGGTCTCTGGTGCGTCGACTCCGCAGGCTCTCGACAAGCATGGCGGTAAAGACGGCCAGGAGAAGTCCCATCCAGTGCCAGCCCAGAAGCGATAAGGCGGGTGATGAACCGTCCACAGTGGGGAAGATGCTGAACTGGAGGTTGGCAAGGTACGAGTCCAGGGCCGGGACTCCCGTGTAAAACGTTCGGAGTAATGTCTCGCCGTCAGGCAGCAGTGGTACTGCTAATGCTCGGCTATCGACGAAGAGCTGGGCGTGACCCGAGTTGATCATGAGATTCGAGACCACATAGAGCCCAGCCAAGGTAATGAAGGGGAAGACGATGTGTATCAGGATTTTGTCAATAGAGCCGGCCACCATGATGACCAGTATGGCTGAATGTGCCAATGTCCGACCTTCTGCGGATGGTGAATGGGGTGAAAGAGATAGTTTGACTCTGGATTGTTGATGATGATGCGAGAGTATGGAAAAAAGGGAGTAAGAAAGCAAGTGAACCGAGATACATGTTATTAAAGAAGGTAGCTAACTACCCGGTACATGCAACGATGTTTGATCTGGTCTAACTACTTAGGTAGAACTTGCGCCGGTCCTCTTAATCCTGCATGGGTACCCACTATTGGGCTTAGTGCTCCCATGTATAACTTGGTATGCGCGATCCCCTGCCACTTCGGTGGGACCCTTGCGGCCCATTTTCTTGTTGTACTCGACGTACGCGTCCGCAAAATCAAAGTCCCGCAGCACCATGGCCAAAATGACCTTGACTTCCAGCAACGCTAGTTCCTGACCGATGCAGTTCCGCGGGCCCCTTTCGAACGGCCGCCACGCCTCCTTGTCAGCAGGGTACAGCTCGTGGCCTGGAGGGACCAGCCAGCGGTCCGGGATGAAGTCGGCGGGCCTGGCCCAGTGCTCTGGCGCCCTGTGAATCGCATGGTGCACGCCCCACAACATGAATCCCTCGATCTCCGTCTCGTCGTTTTCCTGGATGGTGAATCCCGGAGCAGTTCCTCGCGTGCTTGACACGGGCGGGTACAGACGCAGGGCCTCCTTGATGACGGCTGACGTGTACGCCAGCCGGTTGATGAGGTGTGGGGCCTGGGCGATGCGGATTCCTGTCTCATCGACTGTGCTGCCCGCTCCAAACACATCGTCGTGCTCTTGACGCGCTCTTGAAAGGCAGGACGGATGTAGCGAAAGGAGGTGGATGGCGTAGACGGCTGCAGCGGCTGTTGTGTCATAGCCGGCGAAGAGGAAGAGCTTCATCTGAGAGACAGCGTACTGCTTGAAGATTGGGTCCATCGTCATCGTCTTGTGGTTGTTGCCCTTGTTTTTCTCGGAAAGAAGGTACGTCTCGAGAGCAAGATCAACCACTGCCTTGCTTCTTCTTGTTGTTGTTGGCAAGACTCTCCTTTTTTCCGATTGGATGCCTTCAGACTGGGCCTGGGCCTCCTCTGCCTGGGAGCGCATCACCGCGAAATGAGTCTCGAGCTCTTGTGAGACGTATCTGTCCATCCTCCACCGATTGTAGCGGTACACCACGTGCCGCCATGGATTGAATTTCCTGAATAGGTTTGTCTCATTGGGAGAGGGGATCCAGTCTGCCTGGCTGCGGAAAGCCGAGACCAAGTCACAGCCCTGTCTTTGCGCATTCAAACGAGAGCCTCTGCAAAATAAAGGTCAGTAACTTGTAAGTTGAATAACAAAGATCGCGCATGAACTTTCAAAAGCTTAGAGTACTTACAGAGTAGCGAGACAACTCATGTCCATGGTCAACCGCGACATGGTCTCAAATAACGAGAAGAACTCGCCCTCAGCCGCTCTCTCCTGAAGAATCTCATGCAGCACCAACGTGTTCTCGACAAGGCCAGGCACCAGTGTCGTGAGGTGCGCGGCGTTGAAACCCGGATTAAAAACGCCACGCCAGTACCGCCACTCATCGCCTTCCATCGTCACGAGGCCGTGGCTGCCAATCAGTGGCTTCAAAAATCCCAGCACGCCCTCGTGCTTGGGTAGCTGTGGCTCGTGTGCCGTCACGCGTGCCTGGCTGTGGCTCGTTGTCATAACCATCAGCGGCGGGCCCGTTGGCCACAGGTCCAGATAGAAGACGGCCGGCAAGTCGGGGAAAGCTCGCCGAATCTCGCCTGCCAGGTAGTGCCCGTGAAAATCGCTCGGAAGCGTCTTTGCAATCTTGGCTGCCAGCCCCAAGTGACCGAGCATAAAGTCGTGGGGCGGCATGGCGAGGCCTTGTCGTTGGAGTCGACGAAACATGCGGCGGTGGTTGATGAGCTTTGTTAGGAAGCGGGCTATCAAAATGACCCCAACCGTGACAACGACCTGTACAACGGTCGAGGCACGGGGCCATGGCAGACCTGGATCGCCATAACGCTGTGGCCAGTGCTTCATAGTGATGTTCATGGTAGATACCAAACCAATCGCAGAAAGATCCAAACCACAAAATTGCTTTCTTGACTATGAATATCTGCTTGAGAAATTCATTGGCAGGGTGGAGAAATTTCCGATGCTGTGAATTCCTGTAAAGCACGAATCATATGCAAGATGTTACAATTGAAAGAGCTCCTGATGGAAGTAATTCAATGTTCCGTCTTAAAAGGTAGTTTCGAATTATTTTTTTGATGGCTTCATGCCAGTTCTCAGGTCTGTCGAGCACACAGTGCAGAAAGGAGACAACAATTCCATCTCCTCGTCTTGACTTGTCAGCACTAAGCCAGTTTTGATATTCCCGTAAGGTAGCATCCTTGCCCCGGCAATGACACGGCCGGTCGTAAGCACTAACCCAGCTCTGGTCCCTCCGTAGGATTCCTGCTGTGGCAAGTTCCTAGTCTATGGTTCGCTGACTGCATAGGATCCGCTTACTAGTTCATACTGTCGCATCCGGCCCCTTCGTAGACGACAAGGGTCAATAGGGTATCCGTTTTAATATTCCTGATGAAGAAGTTGAAGAAGTAGGAACTACTGACCAACCGCTCCTTGCCTCTCGACCTCGTATCATCTCGCTACAGCGCACCTCAATTCGGCAACCGTCCGAGTTCCCTCAGTTCTGGTTACTGCAGTTACGCAAGAGACGGATAGTCTGGACTCCGAATCAAGAGGCTAGCTTTCTCGGGTACTAGATAACGAGCTGTGCCTAGCCAATAGTCTTTGTCTAGCAGAATCAGGATCAGATGTATGAGACGGATGCATCAGCAAGATGGATGGATGGCATAGAACACACGTGATTTACACGTTACCATTAGAATTGAATTATTTCGTCGCAGTAAAATACGTCGTTCACTGCCAGCATGACTTGATTTGAGTCTTAAAATTCAGGGTTTTCAGTGTCAGCTATCTGAGACAGTAGCTTAGTATATGTACTGGCGGGAATCTAGAGTCCTCCATCTTGTTAGGATGATGGGTACAATTATTGCAAATAATGCAAGTAGCCAAATGGAGTTTCTACGCTGGATGCGCTTCTTGTTACTCTCTGCAATACCCGTCTCAGTGTGTTCGACATCCCAGTGCTTCCAATTCGGATATTTGCACATGATGCTGAAGTGAATTTGGTTGAATCTGCCGAAGGGTTGATTGTCAGTGGCATCCCTAAAGTTCCATATTCCCATACCAATGTTCGACTAGGAAAAGAAAACCCCGAGTAGTAACTTACGGACATATGGAGCTGTTCCAGCCCCCTTCTTGTATATAGCCGCTTTTGCAAGTCTGCCAGACCTTATCCAGCGACCTCTTCTGTACGTCTGCTGTGTATTCCCGCTCGGCTTCCATTTGTATCTCGACGACTCGGGCCTGCCCAGAGAGGACCAACTTGATAAAGTTGAGGGCATATCCGGCCACATTCTCACTGGCAAGAATCGCCGACGAGTGGCCGCTGACAGAGTTCGGTCCTAACACCATGAAGAAGTTAGGGAACCCGTGGACCGCCGTACTGAGATAGGCGCCGGGTCCCCCGTTGGCTTCCCAGACGTCATGAAGAAATAACCCGTTCCTTCCTTGCACCTTGATTTTGTGTAGGTAAGTGGACGTCTCGAAGCCGTTGGCCAGGATGATGACGTCTGTGGGCTTCTTTATGAAGCTAATACCTTTGTCGTCATCGTAGTCCGTATCTTGTGATTGTTCCGGTTGAGGACCTAAGACAACGGCGTGCGATTCGATCGACCTCAGAGGTCTGGTCGTGAGCTCCACATTGGACAGGCTAAGAGACTCCAACCACCCACCGTCGACGATGATTCGCCGGCAACCAACGCCAAATCGTGGCGTGAGGACATCCTGGTACTTTTGCGGGACGGTCTTCCGCACATGCACAAGGAGTCTTTGCTCAAACCATTGTCGCCGTTTCCTTCCAAACCAGCCCATGCCGACGTTGAGCCACGTTGACTCGGCGTACAGGAAGAGGCAGAACCGAAGGAACAAGCCCAAGCCCGGTACAATTCTGAGCAAAACGGAAGCGGTCTCCATCAACTTCGGCGGAGGCGCCTCTGGACGCGGCATTACCCACGGCGGTGCCCTCATCAACTGCGTGACTGACTTGGCAGCAAACGGCGGCCTCGTCAGCGCCGGAACCAGCTGCGCTGCCGTGCAGCCCGCACCGATTACGACAACATCCTTTTCCGCTAGCGAAACGTCCTCATTCCAACGCGCCGAGTGAAATACTTGGCCCTGGAAAGAGTCGATTCCTGGCACATCTCGCGGCCAAAGATTGGGCTCGACCAGCTCGCCGCCACAGGTGACGAGGACTTTGCAGCGAAGGACCTCATCTGCTGTGGCTGTGGTTCCTTGCCGAGGCACCAGGCTGGTCAAATTCACCTCCCATTCGCTTTCTTTCTCAATCCATCGCGCAGATGAGACCTCCGTACTGAGCTGGATGTTGTCGCGGATATTGAACTTGTCGCAGACGTCTTTCAGGTACTGCTGAATTTCTTGGCCCGGGGGAAACAGGGTTGTCCACTCATAATTTGGTGCAAAGGAGTAAGAGTAGAAGATTGCCGGGCTATTTGATGTTCAGATCGTGCATCAAAAAATTAAAATTAAAATAAAATAAAATTGATTCATCATGTGATACTCAACGAGAAGTGTTGACTTACATGTCGCAGGCCACGCCCGGATACTTGTTGGCGTACCAGGCTCCTCCAACACCGCCCTGCCTGTCGAATATGCGAAAGTCTGTCGTGCCTAGTTTGGACTTGAGCATGCAACCAACGGCAATGCCGGATTCTCCTGCACCGATCACGATAACCGAGTAGCGAATCGGCATGTTGACCGGTTGCTGTTTCTGCTTGTTGGTCACGTTGTGGGATTGCTTGAGGAGAGCTGGGCGACGATAGGGTCTTGAGTTTTCTTCTCGCTACGATACAGGCGGTGTATGCGCAATCTTCGTCGACCAAGTCGTTGGGTATCCGGCGGCTCTCCATGACCATCAATCTTGATAATGATGGGTTGGCACTGCACCCTGCATGATCCAACGTAAGAATGCACCAGAGTTCAAGTCCCTGCGCACAGTATATCGCTAGTAACATTTCACTGTCTTGTGGATCCTTCTCTGAGCATTATGGATACAGACCAGCATCGGTGTGTTAGGCAGCAATTACCACTATGGATAAGAATAGGCTAGCTCTACCATAACTAGCCACCGGAAATGTTTGTGGATTCATAGAACATCTACCTGTTCATTAAACAGTGTCTAGAGATCCAGACAATGTGGAGTTACTTGTGCCAAGTACAAGCAGAGTCCGTCCGCCATCCTACCGTACTGGGATTATCATGAACACTAGTAGGGGTTTGTTAGTTTGTCTCGCATGCAACAACATATCGGGGAGGCTTGTCCCGCAAGCTCAGAGTTGATACCAGGTTAGGCAGCCTGACTGCAAGCACCTTGCATCTCTGGATCCTTCATGGAGCAATCACGTTTTTCTCCCCATCAGCCTCACAGGACAGTAGTACTATCGAGTGCCCCTGTATGCGGGTCGTCTGTTTGAGAATCGAGGAGGGCTTATGATGATACCCGAGAAGGACGTTTTCCATATTGCCCCTGCAGCCGAATTGGTCCTCAGTCACCCATGTATGGTCATCATCACATGCAGGCAAGGCCTGCTTTATCAGGCTTCCCGCACCAGAGCCACATTAGGATTCACGTACTTCGGCAAAATCGACAAATATTCGGCAGTGCCGAGAAGAAGTCCCACAACCTGAAGTGAGAGTGAATTCATGTCGAGGAAGCTGGCCCAGTTCTTCAAGGCAGTCCAGTCACCTGCTGACACCACGCAAACCAAAACTCTCGCCATGGATGACCAAGTTGTCTCGTCCGTGATTCAGAATATCACATCTACACTGCTAAGATTATGCTCTCGCCCGGTTACTCAAGCCTTCTTCTGTTTCTCGCTGTCCCTTGTCGCTCTGTGCCTGAGCACCTACATTTTTACATCATGCCGTTTCCACCTAAACAGCCGGGCCAGTCGTCAATTCCAGGGAAATGAGCCACCAACATTGTCATACTGGTTGCCGTGGGTTGGCAACGGGCTGGACATGATAAGTGACCCTCATAAGTTCTACGAGAGAGTCCTGTAGGTTCCCCTTTATATTCTCTGCCTATCAAGAACTCACTTGACTAGCACACCTCCATGTTTGGATTCAATGTGCTAACTGTGGCTGAAAAACTAAAAGAGCTAAAAGACCGGGAAAAGGACCCGTTACCATGCGTCTCGGTCCCATCTCCATGTACCTGGTTATGGGCGCTTCTAATGTCCAGGCGATATTTCGGCAGTCCAGCAGCCTCTCGTTCGAGTTTATGCAACTGCGCATCGCAAACAAGGTCAAGGGCCTGCCAAAAAGCGACACTGCTCTCCTGGCAAAGGACGACTCGGGTGCTGGCACCCTCAACCAGTCTGAGACAGGCGTGACCGGTGAAGCGCGGATCTGGCACACGCTGCACGGCATTTACCTCAAAAATCTAACAGAGAAGACGGCCGTAGACTACCTCACAACCAAGTTTGTGCATGAGTTTTCTCAACAGCTCAGGACCTGCCCCCAAAGCAACTCAAATGAGACCGTAGTGGGTTTGTACGACTTCCTCCAGACCTATCAATTTGCCGCGTCGACAATCACACTGGTAGGTCCGCGCATCTTGAAGCACAGTTCACTGGTCGCGAAAACATTTTGGGAGTACGATGCGGCCTTCATGACGTTGATGCAGGGGATGCCTAGATTCATGTGTCGCGACGGCTGGGCGGCGCGAGACCGCACTCTTGAGGCCACAAAGGATTGGCTTGCAGCGGCGACGGCTGCCGGTCCTGCAGACAAGGATCTCGACTGGGACGAGAATTTTGGACATAGGCTTGTGCGCGAGAGAAATGCTGCTCTGGTTGACTACGGTATCAGCTTCGAGGGACGGGCGGCGATGCACATGGGATTGATATGGGCGTACGTAGTGCTCTCTCTACATATTCCCTTCATTCTTTCCCGACGCTCATACTAACCGGATGGCAGAATCAACGCCAATGCCGTCCCTATGACAGCGTATATGCTGTTCGAGATGGTCCGCGACCCGCAGCTCCTCCAGCGAATCCGCGCCGAGGTTAAGCCAGCCATGGGTGTTGACGCCAAAACGACATCGATGTTCAACATCAACATCAGCGAGCTATCTACTCTACCACTGCTGAACTCCGTGTACAATGAATGCCTCCGCCTCCGCTCCAGTATTCCTATTTCGCGACGGTTACGGCAAGACGTCGAGATCGACGGGTATACGCTCAAGAAAGGTAACTTCATCTTGGCGCCCAGCTGGGTATCTCACGTCGACGAGGCTGTATGGGCATTCCCGGGTCATCCAGCGCGCGAGTTCTGGGCCGAGCGCTTCCTGCAGCCACAGATGCGCAAGGTCAAACTAGGAGATTACTGCCCGTACGGAGGTGGGAGCGTTATCTGTCCCGGCCGCTTCTTCGCCAAGCATGAGATTCTGGCGGCGGTGGCGATGGTGGCTACCACTTTTGACATGGAGTTTGTGCGCTGGTCATTTCTTGACGGGTCACCATCAGAAAGAGGGCCGAGCATGGAGAAGGCTGAGTGTAGAGGTGTTGTAAGTCTCGATAGAGATGTTATGGTCAAGATGCAGAAGCGGGATCTAGTGTAAGTGGCTAAACTAGTGTGTTGAGTACGTTTGCTTTTGAGCGTTCATACTGCAGAGTACTATTACTAGAACTTCAACCCAAATAACAAATGATGAAATATCTAATGAGACGACTGGCAAGGAGTGAAACAATTTTTAACATGCTTTTCCACACAGGAATATACACTTCTTTTTGAGTGTTCTCTACTTTCAGAATTATGGATCATGCTGTAGACTTTGGTAATCGTATCAAATGGCTCTGAAAGTTTGCAGATGTCTACATCCCGCTCAGTAGGGTTTTGTTAGGATTAAAATCAGAGGTGTTTTTTTCTTCCCGTGCCGCTGATATTAGGACAACAGTGACAGCGCAAGATGATCAGAACGGCGACCTTTACAAACATCTCATCAGCCTTTTTCAAAAAGACCCAAAAGCATTACGCAGCCCATGTTTGGCAGCCCATGAGGACCGCATGATCTTCCAGAAGCTGGACATCACAAAGAATTCAGAATAGCAAAAATTCAAGCCGCACTTGTACTCTATAATTATTGTTTCCTCCGTCTTACACGCCACTCCAAAGCTGGTAATCAACTTGCGGTCTCTCCCGAGATCTAGTAGCCACGCTGTCTTGCTTAAAGTCACCCATCAGGATCACACTTATTTTAGCGGCCTCTTCAGTCTATTCTTGAACTGTGAGATCGTTGTTAATAAGGTTCACAAACTAGATCCTTCTGTAGACATCAAATGGTAGGACGCAGCATCTAAACAAACAAGGTTCTCTATTGTTCACACCCACACATTGAATCAACATGGAAACTTGTTCCCTAACACTCTGTTCTGCACGCATGCCGTGAACACGAAGGTTTCGAGGCTTGACGCGCCGCTATCCGCTCCTCCGACAAAAAAGCACTCCTATAATTCGTGGTGGTCAGTGGCGGTTCAGCGAAATCCGCTTGTATCCTAAGCAAGATCCAGTAGACCTTGCATTATAAGGGGAATGTTTCTATCGACAAAACCAAAGACTTTAGTTCAACCCGAATAAGTTTTCCTTGTCCTTTTAAAGATAAACTCCAAGACCTTACCTGGTCTTAATAAGATCAGGGTTAAGCGCCATCAAGTCTCCCCTAGAACAAGCCAGTGTAATTCTTTGGCTTACAGAAAACGCCTAGAGTAAATTTTTTTGTAGACTATGATGACCAGTATGTTTCAATTAGCCTAGCTCAACTATCCTGCTAGTTATGAACTAGATATTAGGTTGGTGTTTAAGTGATTTCTACGTCTTAGAGAGGCTCCTGGATCAAAAGACAACATCTTGTAGAACTGGGGCTAGAGTTGTACATATTTAAGTCTCGTGCTAAGAGCCGGCGCATTAAGCACTGCATTGATTATAACAAACGTCTGAGCTCAAAGTGCTAAGTAATTATGACCTTAATTGATCCCTGTTAAACTCCTGTGGCTTTGAAGACGTTAGAAAGCAATCTGTATTCTAAGTTAGCAGAAAACTCTCCCTTCTTGGATTATCTCTTAGAAAGACGGACATTGAAGTAAAGGGGAACTTTTTACTTGCTGACGCCATCTATTCAGGTTACCTTGGATGCTGGTATGTCTTGTAAGGAACTGTCGCCGTCATAGGTAAGCCTGATATTGCGCTTTCAGCGGCTAACGTATCCATTGTAAGCAAGTCTTTACTTTACCAACAGCGGATGGCCTTGCTCATCCGTTGTCTCTGCTATTGCTTGTTGCAGTAAGACTCGTCGCACAGAGAATTCTCACCAGGATTGCCTTGGGGGTGTTGGTCCTTGTTGTGGAGGCGCAGAGCTTCTGTATTAACGCCATCGTAGAGGTGGCAAAAAGCCGAGATATGCGGGTTGGCCTTGCAACAATGAAGTCCGTAATGTCATATTCGTTTCCATGGAGTCAATTGCACCCCTACGAGACTAATTAAGTATCACAATCTGCTGCTAGTTAACTTCTTGGCCTACTACGATTTCTCAGACGAGCAAAGCGCCATAATCAGCTTGAGCTCCCGTGCTGCCAAACTTGTGCCATCGGTTTGTCTTGTGTTCAACCGCAGACTAATCGTCCAGGATTTTCCCGCGCACATCATCTCGAAAGTCAAGCAAGAGTCTATTCAGATTCGAATGGTTGGACCGACAGTTGTAGCGGCGGTTGCTTGGGCGTTGGGCCCTCTAAGCCCCTGTTTTATTAGGAAACTTCAGGTTCGATCCCCTGAACAACTCTGTCGCTTTCGTTCTTTCTTCTTTCTCCTAAACCCTACTGCATCCCAAGACCACCTTGACAAGCCCAGTGTGCGTTTACGTCTTTAACAACCCTATCTAGGTCGTAGTAGAGCTGCAAAAAGACGGTGTTTAGGGCCCTGGCGCGATTGCCGCTGCCAAGCCAAACACACCCTAGTCACCGCAAGGCAGCCACTATCTCAAAGAAAACTGGCTGAAAAAGAATATGCGTGCTATGTAACATGGATGCTCATCCTGGTGGATTTTGCTGACGCCAGTCACAATGGAATGCACCTCGCCACCTTGATGGAATACAGCTGGAGTAATAAGCCACAACAAACGTTCCACAATTGCTCATCTCACAGCTTTCATCTCTCTCCTTATCTTGAGGTGAGAACCTGCGTTCACTTTGTGGTCCCAACCATCGAAACATCTGCCCGCTGACCATTTACTCTTGACTTGATGTCTCTCTTTGTTCTCGGATGCAACATCGAATCCAAATTTAATTACCTCACAGAGGAAAAAACAATAAGAGTAGTGAACTCCAAATAAAGACTTTACTCTGGCTCCCCGCCATGGCCGATCCCCTTAGCATCATCGGGACAATCTCAGTCGCCGCGGCAGCAGCCAACAAACTGACCGCCATCGTATCCAATATCCATAACGCGCCGACAGAGATTAGCAGTCTTTCCTCACATATAGAAACCCTATCTTCAATCCTCAAGTCGGCCAAGTCACTGAGCGAAGATGCGCGCCTCACAGACGCCGCAAAACCGTTGCTCATTACCGTCGAGCAGTGCGTCATAAACTGTGAGGACGCCATCGAGCCTCTGCAAAATGCGCTGCGACCGCTGGCCAGCGGTGGCATTCGAAGTCAGTCGATGATGGTAAAGTTGCAGTGGAGCTGGAAGAAGGACGACGTGACACTAATGAAGTCGCGTCTGGCTGATGCGAGAGCTTCACTGAGCGTGGCAGTGCTTGTATTGAACGGGTGAGATGCGTTTTTTTCTTATCAGTTTGACACAACTATTTACTGAAGTGATCTTAGATATGTTTCGGGCAAAGGACAAGACGAGATCCGGAAGGAAATGACTGCCGGGTTTGAGAGCCTTCGCCAAGACTTTGGTCATCGAGAAACTAGTCGGTCTCTACGAAAAGCACTGGAAAGTGATCTGGAAACAATAGTTATGTCAGGTACAGTGGCAGGAGATTCAAAAGAGGCCATGCTGGATAGGTGGATTGATATCCAGGCGTCAGGAAGCTCGGAGAATGGGTCGCCGCCGCTCGATTTGGACGATAGGTCAGTTTAAAAATTTACTGGCCAGAAAGAAAAGCTTAGACTTTTCAAGGTCTTCGCTTCCTAACACAGATTTAGGGACATGTCTGCGATACTCGCGGCTGACGATGCCGAGAAAGTCTCGGAACTTTTGAGTTTGGGGATACTCAAGTTAGACAAGAGCCTGCAGGCCCGGACAATTTTACATCGATGTGCACTTTACGACGCCAGAAACGTCGCAAGTGTCGTCCTCAAATCAGGTGCTCCGATAGATGCCAAAGACATTGATCGACTTACACCACTCACCATCTGCCTCCGAGAGCAATCTTGGGGTGTTGCGGCTCTTCTTGTTGACCGTCGATGTTCCCTTAAGCCTCTGATCTCCAACTTCTTTGACTTGCTGGATCTCGAGGACATGCCATCTATCCGGCCGGTCTTGAGAGCTTTAGCAGCCCGTGTACGGAACTCTAAAGATGGCCCTTTCTTCGTCCATCAAGTTGTCGAGAAAAACGAAACCAGACTCCTCAGTCTGATGCTAGAAGAAGGGTTTGACGCGAGCGTCTCTGAATACGGTACTCCATCACTGTTTTTCAACAACTAAGAAGCTTTGTGCTCGGTAAACTAATAATCGCCACAGGTTGCTTACCACTCCATGTTGCGGCGGCAATGAACCATGCCGCCTGCGCCTCTATCCTTCTTCAACATGGCGCTGATCCCAACGCTATGATCCCTAGAGCAGCAAAAGACAGTCTACGAGCTACAAAACCTCGCCACAAACTCATATTAGATGGGATAGAAGACGCGCGGACTTTGCCAATTCGACTTTGCAGACACGAAGGAGATATCGAGACGCTCCGCGTTCTTTTCCGATACGGCGCCAATCCTAACATTCATTTCCCACCTACCAGTTAGTGACAAGAGACTATGTACTGGCATTCGCCGTCTAGAACTAAGAATACTGACTAGCCTCTCAGATGGTGTATTCCTCTTGGCACTCTGCGCGGCAGAGTATCTGCCTGCGGCCCGACTAGGTCTTGAGCACGGGGCAAACCCGAACGAACAGAACGTCTACGGGGAATCAGCGTTGTTTTGGGCGGTGGCTTGCGGGAACAGGAAACTGTTCGATTTGCTCATCGATCGTGGTGCCGACATTGACATGAAGACGACGGGGGAGTGGAGTGAGTTCACTGCCCTGCACAGAGCAGTCGAGTTTGGAAGATACGGCATGGCTGAGGTGCTTGTCGAGCGCGGTGCTAACCTGGAATTACGAAATGAGCAAAATGAGACACCGCTTGAGATGGCGGAGAGGTTGGGAGAAAGCAGGATTGCAGACATGATTCGTCGTCGGATGACTTCAGCGATTTGATACAAGACGACACGTTACCGCCGGCAGATTATTGGGCCAAAGAATCGATGCTCTTCCGTATGATTTGGAGAAAACGGCTCAGGGAAGACCGGACAGTTCGATAGCAGGACTGAGATGATTGGCTAACAGTCATGGGATTGAAGGCGACAAAACCGCCTACGCAACTATGTACATTGACAGAAGAAAAATACTTGAACCAGGATAGAAGACCGCCGAGGTTGGTATTGAGAATCTTCTGTCTTCCACTTCTATGACATCTCCATTCATTCAAAATGCCTCTGTGGAGAGAGCGGGGGGCTGGCCGGCCTGCTGCTTGAGCTAAATAATTAGAAAGTATCATCTCCTTCCAACCTGCCTACACCTGCTGCTGCTGTCGGATGCGTCTTTCCAGAGGATTCGCTTCATCGTTATGTAATACGAAGGAGGCAACTACTTCCTCGGGAATCTGCCAGGATATCTGTGCCTACCTAGTCCTTGAACACGGCAAGTGGGTGCTTCGCAGCTTGAACCACCTCATCTTCCCAACTTCCATCTTCCAACATTCCAGCATCCATCATCTTCTTGTAAACACAGTCCGCCCTAACACCATCGACTTGGTTTAACCAATATCAACAATTATATTATACTCCTTGTGTCCTGTTTTTTCTCGATCTCGTATTCATTACCTATAACAGTAGCTGTCCCGTTCGATTCCTGACGTCCTGAATCAGCCGTAATCCCACTTCCTTCCGCCGCAACAACGTCAATTACTTCTTGCGCATCGAAACCAACATGGAGAATCATTCTGAGTCCGCTGTGGCTACTGGACCTACCACATTTACCAACCCTGATGGTTTCCCTGATCACCATGCCCACACGGTCGACGGCGAGGCATCCAACTTGGACGCGTCTTCAATCTCTGACCCAAAGCTTCCGTCAACAATTCGCCTCACGTACGGCAAACTTGGACGAGAACATGTGTACACGGCCATGTCCCCCGACTACAACTCGCTGTGTACCATCCTTGCCGACATGCATTGGTACACCTCCTCCTTTACTCTAAAAATATTAAGCGGCGACAGTCGCAACCACGGAATTTCGGCGACTGCACGCGGAAAAGTCGGGGCATTCTTTGGCTGCAGTTGCCTCGAAGTTACTCTGCCCCCTCTTTCACCCGCCCAACCTTTGGAGACGAACATCACAATGAAATGGTATCGAACTGCGTTCCGAAAATCCCTCTGTGGGTTCAGCATGACTATCGGAGGAAAAGAGGAGTACTTCGAATGGAGAAAAACAAATGATACAGAGGCCAAGGCGCTCGGAAAGGCACTCCATCGGAAGTTGGTTCGAATGTCGGGACCCAACATCAGCGCCGGAAATTCAAAGATGCCGCAAGACGTGGAATCTGGCAACGATGGCAAGGAGGTTGTGGCCTTCGTGGTAGACAACAGCTCATGGAATCCGGGCCGCAGCTCTACATTCCGTTTTCAAGGGTCCGGGCTTGAGGGCACCTTGGGTGAACAATGGAAGACTGCAGCCTTGTTGTCTGGACTTTGGCTATGGTGGATGGATCTTGTACGATACAGAAGCCTGGCTGCTGGCGGTGGTGCTGTACTTGCAATCGCTGGGGTCGTTGTTGCAGGCTTCGCTATCTAACATAAAATTGCTCAGCCAGTGGAGTACTAGGCTTAAACTTGAAGGGGGCATGGCATACTTTATACTAGGGACGATAGATTGTACTCTAGAAGCCCTCGTTTGATGAGATTCAGCCCTGTTTCGTTTTCCTGAATAACATTGACTCACGACCACATCCCGATGATTACAATTAGACTTCGATATTCCTTCTTGAACCAGAGACATATTATCAGTCGCATGAGGTTCCGAATCCTATGGGAAACATGCCGCTCTACCTGAGACACCACATTTCAGGTTGGGATAGCCTCCATTAGCGACCGCTGGTCCAACCTTCCACCCTAAAAAAAGAAAATGGGTACATATTAGTTCGGACAACGTTATTAGACACATCATATCGATATCGCTCTTTCTACACCAGGCCTACGCCAGTCTCTCCTCTCAGCCCATCATGGACGAGGTAGAGCAGTGAAAAGCTTTTTGGATGTCTGAAATAAACTTGTTTCCAATATCTCAGCTGATGAATGTATTACCATGACGCGGCTTAGAAAGAAAGTAATCCATACACCTGTCTACTGTTTGTCCGCTCTGATTCAACTGGTTGACTCTTCCGTTTGGTAGCGAGGCATATTGCTACGCTGACCGACGATCAACGAACAGTATGGCAATCGCCTCTCGGGGGTTCCCTTCCTAAACCAGAGAGTCAGTTGATACTTTATAAGCAATGCACACTCACACATTGCCGAGTAAAAGTGACAGAACCTAGTTTTGGACGCGTTGGAATGAAATTGCCAAGAGACTAAGAATCCTCCATGCGACGTCGGATGCATGCCCCGCCTATACAATGTTGCACGACTGGGCCGTCCCGCCACGGTGCAATCAAGGATCGGGGACCCGTCGAATCTATCTAGTAATTAATACGCTGATCTTTTGCCTTCAGTGATAGGAGTCAAGCAGACTTGCGAGTATTTTCAAGTTTGGGGGTGATTTTAAATACAGAATTCCCGCCAGTAACTCGCTTAGTCTTCGATATATTATGTTACTTTTAACCCTTCAGCTCATTTGATCATTGGCATTCGGTTTCAGTATGGGCTTAGTTAATCTGAAGAATGCCTTCATGGGCGTCTTGACACTGGCAACTTTTTCTACAGGGGTTTTCACGGGACCTCCCAGCAACTTGACTGAAGTAGACGTCATCATCGCTGGAGGTAAGCTTCAATGATTTCTCACGCGCGATCTCGATATTTACGCCCATCACAGGTGGCACCTCTGGATGTATCATTGCCTCAAGGCTAGCTGAGACTAACCCAGGCCTTTCAATCCTTGTTATCGAGCAGGGCCAGGACAGTTTTAATGTAACCAACGTTATCTATCCGGCGCTGTTTGAGAGGAACACTTTGCCTGATTCTGACACCGCTCTCTTCTGGAAGGCCAAGAAGTCCCCCCAGCTTGCGGACCGCGAGCCAGTTGTCGAAACTGGAGGAATCCTCGGTGGCGGGTCTGCAATCAACTGGATGGTGTACACGAGAGGGCAGTGGGACGACTTTGACTCGTGGAACACATCAGGTTGGAGTGCCGAAGAACTCTTACCCTTTATTCAAAAGGTATTGTGACTATTTGCATCCCATTTCTGCAAAATTTTGCCAGCTGAGGAGTAATCAAGGCAGAGACTTATCACGGCGTCACTAACAATGAATCAACGCACGGTTATGATGGACTAGTCCATGTGTCGAAGGGAACACATCAAGCACCCCGAGCTGAGAGAGGCTGGATCGACGGCGCTGTCAACGCAGGATTCGCTGAAATTGAAGACTTACAAAGCCTTCACTCTAACAACGGGTCAGGCCCGTGGTATCGATATGTGTCACCTGAAAATGGTCGCCGTCAGGATGTGGCACATCAGTATCTATATCCGCTGTTGCAGAGCGGCAAGTATCCGAACCTGCATGTGTTGGTTGAAACCCAGGTCCTCCGAATCTTGTTCGAGGGAGATAAGAAGCGCGCTGCTGGAGTCGAAATTCGAGCAAACCCGAAATTCGCTCTTAATGTCCAAGACAAAGGCAAGAAGATTATCAAGGCCAAGAAGCTTGTTGTTGCGTCGGCCGGTTCATTCGGAACTCCACTGCTTCTTGAGAGGTCTGGGCTAGGGGATCCTTTGGTGCTTGAGAAAGCAAGTGTACCGGTTATTGAGAATCTTCCTGGAGTCGGCAATGACTTTCAAGGCAAGCGTGCAGTCTTCCATCTTGAGCTGTTAAACTTTGCTGACAGAGTGTTTTATAGACCATCACTTTGTGGGTTATGTCTATCGCACAAATCTCCAACAAAACGAGACAATCAACGGTATAGTACGCAACGACCGGGGCAGAGAAGTAGAAGCCATGATCGCATCAGACGACAAGCAATTAGGCTGGAACGGACATGACGCGTCGAGCAAGTTCAGACCATCTCCTGCAGATATTGCAGCCATTGGCCCGGAGTTCCAAGCTGCATGGGATAGGGACTTCAAAGATTCTCCAAACCGTCCCCTAATGATCATGGGCCTTTTCAATGCCTACTTCGGAGACCCGGATGCCCTTCCTGACGACGCCGAGTACGTTACCACTGCACCGTGGGTGACGTACCCGTATGCAAGGGGACACATCCATATCACTGGCTCAGAAATCGATGACGCCTACGATTTTGATCCTGGCTGGCTGCTTGACGAGAATGACATTGACCTCAAGAGTCACATATGGGGGTACAAGACCCAAAGATCCATCGCAAGACGGATGGAGATTTTCAGAGGCGAGCTCGCATCGGGGCATCCCCGCTTTTCGAACACATCGGCAGCTGCCGTGATCGAAGTAGTAGATGGCCCAGTCGTGGGTGACATCGAGTACTCCGCGGAAGATGACGCTGCTATCGTACAGTATGTACGTGAAAATATAGGAACTTCGAGGCATCCGTTAGGGACGTGCAAGTTGGCGCCACGGGAGGAGACAGGTGTAGGTATGTTATCTCCTGAGAAGATAACTTCAGATTATCTTGCTGACGCGCAGAATTACAGTTGATCCTAATCTGAACGTCTATGGAGTATCTGGGCTTAAGATTGCGGATTTGAGTGTGCCCCCTCAGCAAGTCGCTGCCAACACTTATAATGCAGCGCTGCTGCTTGGAGAAAAGGCTGCGGATATCATCATTACTGAATTAACGTTGCCGGAGGACTGACTTTGTCCCTCAACAGCCGAGTCAAGTTGCGTTGGTTAGATTTGGGGTGAGCGAGAAGTGGGTGACTGAGGTTACTCCAAATTATGCGCGAACTCCGCGTCAGCACTTACGAATTAGCGTAGGCACCGATCAATCGACAAAACTTCAAATAACGACGTAGCGCGACGACGGAATTCCCATTTGAACTGGTGTGCCATCGCAGTTGTGCTACACACCTCTAGCCTTGTATCAATTTTCGTCCCTTCGGCTTCTATTTTCAAATACCCATCCAGTGCACGATGACTATCACCGAGGTAGGCTGCTGCGGCGTCAAGCCTGATCTAAGTATCATGGATGAAACGACGCCAGAGGGCCAGACTTACCTGGGAGTCTATAAAATGTTGATCGTTTCGCCAGGAGGCCCTCACCGGATGTACCTGAGTGTGGATCTTGACGAACCGTCCATGGTGTACGGCTTCTTTGATTGGGACTCTCTCGAGCACCACGAGAACTTTGCTAAAACGTGAGTTGTCCTGAGGGTCCGTCCGCGTGCTGCCCAAGAGTAGAAAATTCTCAACTAGACGTGGTAGGTTTGGCAAGGACGTCCAGTCGGACCTGGCAAAGGTCTTAACCCACGGCGAGTATACCAAGCACATCACCGCCACGCCATCTCTTCCAGAGGCATTGAAGTCTCCCGTGACCGATGTGTTTCTCGTCTACTTCCCTTCGGCCATCTCAGTAGCCGAGAAAGCTACGGCTGCGACGGACCTTCAGAAGATTCTCAACAAGGGTTTTGGTCAGCATCCCAAGGTCACCGCGATTGGCTACGGCTGGGGAGTGCAGAACGATTTTCCCGTATACGGAAAGGATGGAGGAAAGGTCGGGTCGGCATTTTCAGCGTTTGTTGGGTGGTCCAGTGTTGAGGCGAACACGGAGTTCCGTGGAGCGGGTGCTCACAACACGACGCGAGAATTGATCCAGAGCTTAGACGGGGTTGTGAAGTTGAAAGTTCTCCGTCTCAACTGCACAGTCCTTGAGAAAATGGCTGAGTAGTTGAAGCTTTTAGGGCTGTACTGCAGCACAGTTTGGCTTTGTCTGACTTTAGGGAAGCAAATTTTCCTGTATGAGATTGGAACAAGATCGTGATGAAAACACAGAACTATGCGCGGTTTTTCTACTCAAACGTGGCGTTACCTTTTACTTCTCCTTGAAACGGACATGTGTCCTTCGAAGCCGGCTTGAAAATCAGGTACCATGTTTCTCCATAACCCAGTCTCTCACTTTAAACGGCTGCAAAGACAGAATACCGGCCGACGAGCCAGCTGTGACATTTCGAGGGGAGGGTCGGGATGCTCACGCCAAGTAAGAAGCTCCGAAAGACTGTCTGTCCCAAGATGTTGATGTGATGGCCCCGCCATTGACCAAAACAGGAGCATAGTAATGTGAATGCTAATTAACATCGACGTAAACAGCCCAGACAAGAGACCTCATCGGGTAACAAATCTCGCAGTCACTGCTACACCTCAGTACAACAAAGTTTATATAACCTATAACAGGACTGCCCTTCGCCGTATGATCTGTCCGCCTCAACGTTACATCCAACTCCATACTGCCATGGAGCTCACCGAACCAATATGTTCACTCTCTCCACGGACTACTTGTTCACCACCCAGCACAAGTTGTACATGAAGCAACAGCTCCTCTTACCCCAGACTCAGATAACGCGCACCAACGACAGCAAGATCAAGACACGCCGGCAGCACAGCTAGGACGCGGTTGGGGCCTTTCCCCATCGGTCCGTCAATCTATAAACCTGTCAGTTTCACATGCTGCAGCATAGAGCGCAATTGTCCTATTCGTAAACACTCTGGCTGGCTTGAGGAAACCATGCTACATCGTACGAGTTACACGCAAATGCTAAAATTTACAGGACGAAAGAAGTACAGACCACGCGTTCCAATCCCGCCTTGCCCACCAACACCACCACAAGAGCCCTCAGCTAGACGCTCGTTGTGGGCGGACATGTGCTGGCTCCCCATCTTCGGTATCGCCACCGGGCTGCTCCGTTATCCTATGGTCCCAAACCCACGGACTCGGACGATATTTTGGCATGTGCACTCCCTGCATCCGACTGATGAGGTTGTCTGCTGCGAGCACAAAGCTCGCTCTCCGGTCTTCGAGCACTCAAAGCCATCAGCCCCAGAGAATGAAGCGTGGCTGTTACCCCCCCCCCACTCAGCCCGACAGTGAGTGGAGAAGACCGGGCGACGTAGAGTTTCGGAATTTGAAGCATACAGGTCAGATAAACCAACTGATTGAAGGAGCAAGTGAACAAAGCTCGAAATAGGCATTCGGGCAAACGTCAACAGACGCCGCCCGCTCAGCCCTACCAGAGGGAAGGCTATGACGCCGCAGAAATGCCCATCGATCGCTTGGCCCGGGAGTCCCAATGCCTTTCCCCGGATTTTCTGACCCTGCCCTAGTGTTTAATCATAACTGGCCGTGCGGAATCCCCAAAATCCCCTTGTCTTGAAAAGGTTACACACCGTAGTATTCGCGATTCTCGTGAGGTGATTGGCTTGCTTGGCGCTGGAGTTGTTAGTTGGTGTTTGCATACGTACCCCGATTCCGCGTGCTGTGAAGAAGAGGATCAGATGATGTTTGAGCAGCAAAGCGGGGACCGAGTTTGACGGCATGAAGCGTCCCGGTTGAAATTGAGTTACGTGCGCTGCCTCGAAATATGCCAGTCAATCGTTATAGACGGCTGGCAGTATCAAGGTCCTCTCCGATAATGGAGACTGAGCCGTCACTTGTCACTGGCAATAGCGACACAAGACCATGCGAAATGGCGGCAAGTGTTCAATTAGTTGGAACAGAGATCTGCGCTTTGTACAAATACGATGCGTGAGCTCTATGCACAGCAAATCCCGAGCTCTCGGGAGTTCCCGAGAGATCACATTTGGAAGGGATGCCCCCAGTACTCTGTAAATCGTCCATTAAACCGTAAGACAGGAAAAAAGCAAGCAAGCACTACGCGACAAAGATGAACTGCCAAAAGGACAGGAACAGAAGCGTACTTGACAAAAATGAGGAAAATGTCCGAGATGGTTTGTGTGTTTGTAGGTTGGTATGATATGGTATACTGGAAATGAAGTGGATGGGAATGAGGGTGTCCTCTGTTTGGTATCATTGATGAAAATTCTTACGTCTGCCGTGGCAGCGCACAGGGTCCGGGTGTTTTTCTCTTATTTTTCTTTTTTCCATGTGCCGTTTCTGCGCCGTTCAAATCACCCACTTGGTAGTTTTGAGAGTAAGAGAGAAAGAAACTGTAAACCGGCCTCGGTGCCATCTGGACCCATGAATGGATGTAATGTGAAATCGTTGCTCGTTTAAGCCAGGTCAATCTTGACATCGCCCTCTTGCGGTTGTGATTGGGGCAGGACTTCATCGCGTTGATCCCGCTTCTTCTTGCCAAGTCTCTCGCACCACTCCTCAGCGCTAACAATGGTGCCGTCAAGAACACCACTCACTTGCGACATCATGTCGAGACCCTCCTTGGCAAGCACGAGAACGCGGTGGGCGCCCTCACGCATGGCTTCCTCGCGGGCCTGGTCGCCAGTCTTCTCGCCCTGCTGTTGCTCCACCATGCTGGCGTAACGGAAGCGTTGCGGAAGGGTGGTCAAGTGACGGCGAACCAGCGTGCGGGCGTTGTCGGGAAGAGCACCACCGGCGTACTTCGAGACGGTCTCGATGACATCTCGCAAAGTCTTGAGAACATCACCCTTGAGGGACGCGATCTTGGCCGCCAACATAGTGCGGTCCTGCTCTGACATCGAGTCGGGCTGGCTATCGACCATCATATGGTCGCCATCGTTGCTGACCTCGGTTTGTTCCTCTTGCTGGGATTGGCCAGTCTTTTCATACTGTTCGAGGGTAGACTTGAGGTTGTTGATGACTCCGCCAATGTGCTCGTTGGCCCAACGCAACCACCGGAGGCAATACTTCAGGCTCCTCAGGCTCTCTTCACTCATGGCAACGCTTAGACCAGAGGTTGACATGATTAGGCGAGATTGCCAAGCGGCATTCGATGAAGTGGGTCTCTCGGGCTTTTCGTTTTCGGTGTAAGCAGGCGAGCGATAGTCGTCGTACGCAGGCAGAGTGTCAATAGTGCTGGCCCTCGACAGCCGGCGGTCGTGCTTGAAGACGTAGGGATCGCGGGGAGAATCAACGTCGGGCATGACATTGCTCTGCGCATCAATCATGAGTCTGGCCAAGTCTTCTCCGGTGTCGACCTTGCGCCTCTTGTGGGATCCTCCATCGGCAGCCTCCAGGTCGGTGGACTGATGTCGCCGCCCGGCACCCAAAAACCAGCGTACACCGCCCTCAACACCGGTCTTGCGTCCAACAGTACCGACAGTGTTGGCTATGGGGGTCAAGTACCCTTCAACATACTCGGCACTCGACTTGAACCGCGGGGAGAAGTTCTTGGAGTTATTGTAGGCCGACGTGGCTCCTTCAATCGTTGTTGCCAACAAAGGATGGGAAGTCGTGAGAAGTGAAAACAGAGGCTCCTCGGACTTCATTTGCGAGTTCGAGGTAATGGACACCGCCGAAGATGCCCTCGGTAACGGGGTGTGGCGAGCCGGGGGAGAGTTGATGAAGTCTGCCACAACCAGTCAGTAAACAAGGACTAAACCCACAAGGGCAAAGAGGAAAGACATACCGGCTCGCAGATCCCCGAGTGCTTCAGCGGCCATGCGGACATCGGGGTCATCCAGGCTGACGCTGGCGGCGCGTCCTTCATAAAAACGGTCGGGCGATGCTGCGCTCATGACGCTATTGCTGCTTACGTCGAGGTCCATTCTCGCAGGAGAGTCGGCGGACTGGGCATGACTGGGGGTGTAGAACGTCGTGAGGGGGTTGAGGCTCGGCCAATGCGTGACGGGGACAGTCGTCGTCGTGGATCGTGCCAGGGAGGGTAGTTGTGGTTGTTGTCGTTGTTGCTGATGTTGGGATGGTGGTGTTGGCTGTTGCTCGATGGGCTGCGAAGCGGTGATGGCAGCGAACCGCGGGGGCGGAGGACCTGTCACAGAAGAGAGAGATGGGAGGTTGTGACCCCCGTTATCATTTTGTTTGGTGGCGGGAAGGATGGGTGCGAGCTCGGTAGTCGGGGCGTCGGGAAACCTCAGCAAGTTGGGATCGTGGGACTGGGCATGCGCATAGCTCGGGGGAGCATACGAGGGCAGCTGGGACGGGATGTGTGTCGGATCAAAGCGAGCGTGGGAGAGGACGTGCTTGCTGGGTATGGAGGAGGACGAGGAGGAGATGGTGGTGGAAGCAGATGCCGAAATAGTAGTAGTAGTAGTTGTAGTAGAAGCAGCGGCGGAAGGGAGTGGGCGGATGTGGTGGTGCGTTTGGGAGTGGGCGACGGACGAGGAAGATGGCGGCAGCTGGCGGTCTCGAGGCGCAGGCCCGTGCAGCATGTGATTTTGGCTCTGGCTCTGGCTCATGCTCTGGCTCAAATCCATCTCGCAAAGTATATTCGGACGGCGGGTCGAGGATAATTCGCGGGGAGGGGCTCGGCAGGAGACGAGGACGAGCAGAGGGAGGAGCGAGACCGGCACGGATGTCTCAGAGGTCAACTCTGGACTGGCATGAGTGCATATGCTACTCGCCCCGGCGCCGTTTAGATTTTGGGTTTGGATTTTTTTTTTTTTTTGGCGGTTGAGGTTGGGGAATGTTGAAGTTTGCGACGTACAGCAGCAGGCGCGCGGGTCAGGGCTATGGCGGCGAAGGAGAGCAGACGAAGGGATGAGAGTGGCTGCGGGCGGCGGGCTTGAGGTTCATGTAGTACGGTTTGGGCGAAAGTGGCGAAGGATAATTGACACGACGGAGCGGATTCCAACAACAACCCAGCGCAGCGAACAAGGAGGGCGAGGCGAGGAGGGCAGCGGCAGTATGGGTTTCGGGGTATTACCGAGTGGGATGGATATGGCGGCGGCGGGCGGAGGACTTGGAGAAGGGAGGGAGGGATGGATCGGTATGAGGATGGTGGTGGCAGGAAGTCAGTTGCTGGTGTGGTGGATGAGTCCGTCCGTGTTCTGATTAGAGTAGCGCAGCGTAGCGCTGAGAAGTGGGCGTGGTGTATGTGTGTGTGTGTAGGCCGGATGTCTGTAGTAATGTGTTGGGGTCGTAAGATAGAAAGAGGAGGGATGGCGCGTGTTTGGATGCGTGCGTGCGGCGGGCGGGAGACCAGGTACCGCAGGGGTTGAGCGAGAGACAGACAGAGAGATAGGGTGGAGGGGATGCCGGGTTGACTTTTTCGATGTTGGCTGGATAATTGAATGCCTGATGCGATTGCTCGATTTGATTGACGGCTGATAGTGACGATAGTGGTGGTAGATGATGACCACACCGGCAACCAGGCGATGATGGGGTCTTTTTTTTTTTTTTTTTTTTTGGTGTGCGATGAGATCGAGGAGGAGGAGGAGGAGAATGGAGAGGAGGAGGAGGGATTGCAAGGAACGAAGCAAAATGCAAAAGAGAGGCAGAAGAGGGCAGCGACAACTCCAGCGGCAGCCCACCGGGGCGGCAACGACGACGATGGTCACTGGTGCATGTGGTGGGCTGGGATATCACCAAGCTAAGGCACCTCGAGCTGACTGCCTCTCGAGGTGGGCCACCCAGGTGGTTGAAGTACCTTCCGTCCACTGATGTATGCGCTGGGCCATATAAAGACGGACGGCAGGTACTTTGGCCCGGTCCCGATACCCGGGAGGTGAGTCCCAAGGTTCCAGAGAGTGGATGGGGACGGAGTACCAGGGGGGGGGGAAGGGGCAAGGGGGACCACAACGGACCTGGACTCAACCAACCTCGACTTGTTTTACAGAGGGTCACTGGGACAGAAAGGTGAGGTAATGGCACAAGACGAAACTCGAGACGGCCCATCTGCCTAGATACGTTGTCAGAAGCCAGAAGCGCTGTAGCGGGTGTCTGTACATGGGGACAAGGTGCGCGAGGTGCTGCCAAAGTTTGGAACAAAAGCAGCAATCGTCTGCCTGTGCATGTGTCTATGGCCAAGCGCAGATGAGACGGAGAGGTGGAAGAGCTGGAGTCCGCCAGCCTTGGACGCGGCCAATATCTCTACCCTCCTCCCCACCGGCACTCGTAACTGCGTTCTCCATGTGAAGAGCCGAGAATGTGTGTGTCTTGTACCGTTTTCTGCCCGTCCATCCCATCTGCCCAGCAATTTAACTCTGGCGTCTTTCTTTCTCTCTTGAATCATCCGTGGGGGTGCCTGACAGGAGAAAACTCTTCCAGAAGCATGATGTGACTGACGGCTGACTTGGACAAGGCAGATGGCATCCAAGTGCCCAGCGATGAGCCGACATTCCAGCGGCCACTTCATCCAGCCATTCAGTCAGTGCATTCAATATTCGACCGAGTTTGCACACTCCCCCAGTTGCATCGGGGCCACTTCAGAACCGAGTGAATAACGGCAGAATGGAGGGTCCCAATCACCAGCCAGAATCGAGTCCACGTTCCCCGTTCGGGACAGGTCAGGCGGCACCGGCTTCATGTCCGCCTGGCTGGGAGGCTGCAGGGTCCGAGGTATTGTCCCGCACTGGCTGCCGCTAAGTCGAGACAAGAGATACTATGGTGTGATGGGTAAGTTTTTTATCCCCCTATTGTACCGACCCACTTGGTGCAACCCCCTGCGCCGCTGATGGCTG